>PISX010016452.1:0-46186 GCA_004024625.1 Mellivora capensis
TCCCAAAGCAACAAAATACACATTCTTCTCTAGTGCACATGGAATATCCTCCAGAATAGATCACATCCTGGGTCACAAATCAGGTCTCAACCAGTACCAAAAGATTGGAATCATTCCCTGAATATTTTCAGACCAAAATGCTCTGAAACTAGAATTCAGTCACAAGAGGTAAGTTGGAAAGAACTCAATACATGGAGGCTAAAGAGCATCCTACTAAAGAATGAATGGGTCAACATGTAAATTGGAGAAGAATTTTAAAAATTCATGGAAAGAAATGAAAATGAAAACATAACTGTTCAAAACCTTTGGGATGCAGTAAAGGCAGTCCTGACAAGAAAGTATATAGCGATACAAGCCTTTCTCAAGAAACAAGAAAGGTCTGAAGTATGCAACCTAACCATACACCTAAAGGAGCTGGAGAAAGAACAGCAAATAAAGCCCAAGCCCAGCAGGAGAAGAGAAATAATAAAGATCAGACCCAGAAATCAATGAAATAGAAACCAGAAAAAAACTAGAACAAATCAACGAAACTAGGAACTGATTCTGTGAAAGAAATAATAAGATTGATAAACCCCTAGCCAGACTTATCAAAAAGAAAAGAAAAGGATGCAAATATATAAAATCAGGAATGATACAGGAGAGATCACAACCAACACCAAAGAAATATAAACAATTATGAGAACATATTATGAGCACCTATACGCCAGCAAATTTGACAATTTGGAAGAAATGGATGCAGTAGATACCTGGGCAGCACTATCAGCCAGTGCCAGACCAGTTGCTACCCTTTAATGTGACAGACTGATCAGAATTTCAGCCATATCCATCCCATAACCCTAGTGCAACTGGGCTGGTTCTATTTAGAGTCATTTTTCTGTTCCCAGCATAGTGGTGCCCAGGTACTCACACATCCATAGCCTAGGGTGAGCAATATGAACCCATTCCAGATCTGAGCAACAGCCATCCAATGGCTTTGATGATGTATTTTTAGGACCCTTCTGATAAGCAATTCAATGGGCTTCCTGTGTAGTTTGAAAAAAAAATGTGAAGTATCTATGTCTGGTGTTATTGATAATGTATGCCAGAGGCTGTTTCTCAATCAGGATTAGTAATATCCAATGAATTCAAAGTCCTAATCCAGCTTGTCCTTCTTTAATGTACTGCTTTAAGGCCTTCCAATCCTGGAGTGCTAACATCCCCGTGGCAATCTTCATGAGCTGGAGGGGGGCTGTAGCTGACATACACAAGAATAGCTGGATTGATTTCTTTGACAAGCATATAAATAAGCCCATTGTAGAAAGGTATTTCCATCAAGGGCCCATCCTATGACCATATCCACAGTAACAGAAGTCTAAGGTCAAAAAGATCTATCTAGTAGAAACTTGTATAGGAAAGTCTTCCCCTTGTATAAGAATTCCACTTATAATGTAATCCTTAGATGTTACTGTGGCTACATCTTTAGCAATGTGACCTGATTGTGCATACATGTTGAGCAGGAGAGGTGGCACTATCACTGGTGAACAGATGGATTAGGGCTGGGATATACCAGACCAGGATTCCCATCTCTCCCACTCCTACAAGGCTGTGTGTTCCAGTTCAAGTATAGTGAACATCAACAGGTTTGGCCTATAGCAAGAAAGCAAGATCCCAAAGCAAGTAAGTTATTCCCCTTCCCCCAAAAGTATAAAATAACTCCTCTATAAGGGTGGGATATTCCATTGCAAATTCTAGTAGATAACACCTTTCCAAGTCATGATAGGGCTTGATATTCTGAGCAGCATCGAAGACTGATCCACAGTAAGAGACAGGACAATGGCCGTCTCTGCAACTTCCATACTTTTTCAGTGTTGGTTGTCTTGGCAGGGGTCCCCAGTATAAGAGATGGGGTAATAGGCCTTACTACAGGATTATTCAGAAGTACTAAAGCCTGAAGTATTACTTCAGCCTACCCACCCAAGGCTTTTTTTTTTTTTTTACCAGTTTAACAGTTTAACAGTTTTACCAATTAGGAATGTAGTCTACTGGGGTGCCTGGGTGGCTCAGTTAAGTGGCTGCCTTCAACTCAGGTCATGATCCTGGAGTACTGGGATCAAGCCCATGTCAGGCTCCCTGCTTTGTGGGGGGTCTGCTTCTCCCATTGTCCCTCACCCCCCTCTCATGCTCTATCTCACTCTTTCTCTCAAATAAATAAAATAAAATCTTAAATAAAAAAAAGGAATGTAGTCTACTGCTTCAATATTCTTTTTCCTTTCTACCAATCCTACTGCCTGTAGGTTATGGGGGAAATAGGACCTCCATTAAAGGTCATATTCTTTTGTTCCAGCCTTACAGATCATTATATTTGAAATGTGACCCCCGATCATTGTCTACTCAATCAGAATATCTGTACATGTTTCTCTGCTTCTCTAATCCCTTAATGGATGGCAACTGGGGAGAATTTGGTTGGGCCAGATACAGGGTCCACACAAACTAAGACAAATTTAGAATACTCAGAGGTAAGGGGCTAATGTAATCAATTTGACAATCCTTCACCTGATGGAAAAAGCAGTGAATGTTATGAGACTCCTTCGTAGTTAGCTTAGGCATTATTTAGAACATGCTAGAAAGGTTATTACTCCATTAACCATGTCACTGTATTTCAAGGGCAATCTGTCATCCTTACTGATATGCCATCCCATTTGGATACTACAGTGCCTACAGCTCAAATATCCATAACCCAAAGTAAGCCACAAGAACCCATCCCAAATCTGAACATTGACAACTATGGCTTCAATGGTGGTACTTTTAGGACCTTTCAGTCACCAGTTTGATGGGCTGCCTACGTAATTTGACTCAAAATTGACCATGTGTTGATAGTGATCATGAAACTTAGCCTATGGCACACACCGTTAATAATACCAGATAAAGAATAGTGTACTACTCCTAGTTTTCCCTTCCTTAATATACACCTTAGAGCCCCCCAACCCACCATGGCAATCCTGAAAAGATAGAAAGGAGCAGGTGCCCACATACCAAACAGCTGGACTGATTCCTTTGCCACATATACAAGTGGGCCCATCCTGTGACCTGAACCCCAAGACTCTGAATTCTAAGGTTGAACAGCCATATTTTGTAGGAACTTGACAAGGTCACTTATGGCCTGATCATTATATATTAACTTGGCTGCTGTTTTAGAAATTTGATCTGGTTATATATACATCCATATCAGCCAGGGGAAGCAGGACTAGGGGAAGGATATGCCAAACCAGGATTTCCAACTTTTTCTTTCACTACTGGACATGCCTGGAATGTGTTCCATTCCAGATATAAGGAGTTTCAGCAGGTTTGGCTTGTGGGATGACAATGAGATTCCAGTGGAACTTAAGTATCTCTTCCTCATCCAGGGTGTGCAAAACAAACTCTCCCACCAATGGAACATTTATCACTCATGCCAGTAAAATACACTTTTCCCAAGAGTGATGGGGCTTGGTGTCCTCAGAAGCATAGCCTGTTGACCCATCATCAGAGTCAGAGCTATGGCAGTCTCCCACAACTTGGGTACTTTTACAGTGTTAACCATCTCATCCAGGAAGATGGGGCAACAGACCCTACCCATTGATCATTCAAATGTTGTGAAGCCTGGGACAGTACTTTAGTCCATGCATCCAAATTTCACCTGTTAGTAATCTAATCTTTGCTTTAGTATTCCATTTTTCCTTTCCACCAACACTTTTCCTTACAAGTCACAGGGGAGAGAGAACCTCCATTCCATGTGCTATTCTCTCACCCAGTTTTCTAGACCTATGAAATATGACCCCTGACCACCTTCTATTCCACAAGGGTATCCATATTACTCAGTTTCTCCCATCTCCAAATAGTGGCAGCCTGGTTTTCACAGCCATGGGGGAAAGCTAGGATTAGGCCAGACATAGTATCCACATAAACGAAGTCATATTTAGAAACTTTACTCTGAAGAGGTTGGCAATATCCTCTGACAATTTCTAATTGGGAACTCCTATGGGTGACCCCAAACTCCTTTCTGGTGGCTTCAGGTATTACCTAGAAAGCCTTGGACATGCCTTTATTACATTAGCCAAGTTGTTTTATTTCAAGAGCAACTGGAATCTTCGGCAAAACACACAAGCACCTGAGTGCCACAGTGACTCTTTTTCCTATGTGCCAAGTTTGCAGTACATATTCAAAAGCCAGTTGCTAGAGCTCATATCTGAGCTAGGCCATCAGTTTCTTCATTGCCAGAGGTTGTCAGGACCTTACAAACCAGGAGTAGATAGTAGTAGGACATGCCTCAGGCTCATGCAGGTGCTCCCAAATGTTTCTCCACATATCCAGATCCTATAAGGGCTTATTCATTATGATTTTTCCCTCCAGTTCCCACTCTCCAAGCCATAGGTTTAATCCTTTTAACACAACCCAGTTCCCAACGCAAAGTCTTAATAGCCAGGATCATAAGTAATCACCAGTTAAACCGCTCTTAATTCACCCATGCTCTGGGGAAGCTCATTCCTTTTCCATCCAGATAGTATCAGTGCTGAGATAACTGCAGTCCAGGGGCTTGGGTGGTCCTGACTAGAACCATCTATATACCACTCATCAGGAATTACCCCCCATTCTCCCTATAGGCCACCACAGGATGGGCTGGGAAGAACACACTCTATAGGGTCCAGTAGCACCCCTATTTCTAGAGATACTTAAGTACTGGGTATTCCTCCATTGCCAACAGACAGTTCACTCAAAGATAAGTTTGAGCCATGGCAGAGGTGATTGATAGAATAGATTTTCAACCCAAGCTTTAAGAAGGAAGGTTCTTGCCATGGTATGCTGTTACTTCATGAAAGATCTACCTGGAGCAGTGCTGTGTACATTGCTAGAAGCTGTTGCTCTATAGGGGGTATGCCAGTTTTCTGGCACATTCCCCAGCTGAGACCCAAAGTCCTACAAGTATGCTCTCCTATTGGTGCTGCCACAGTGCCCAACCCATACCTATAGGGTCAGAGAGGTATCAAAGCCCAACGGAAGCCCTGTTTGAGAGATGCCCAGAACTTCAATCTGCTTCATTAGCACTTTTAGGCACCTTGCTAATCTGATCCCTCATCCCTTACGTGCCCTTTCTTTAGTAGGCAGTTTAAGGGATGGAGATACTATGCCAGGTAGGAAATATAAGTCCCCCAAACACCCACGAAGGTTTGTATCTGCTTTATTTTCTTAGGAGTTGGATAGGCTAGCATTTCGTCAATCATAGCTTCTAAAATGGTATGTATCTCACCAAACCAAATGACTCTCAAAGACTTTAGAGAAGTACCTGGTTCTTGAATATTCTGTGGGTTCTCCATTGGTCTTGTTGCTCACACAGAAACTACAGAACATCCTGTAGCAGAGGCAGTCTTCACAGGTTAATTTATCTTCAGTGTAATGAGCCCATTATACAGGTATCAGGAAGCAGCACAGGGATGGATCTTGACCATTCCATGACATATTAAGGAACAGTGCAGATCAACTTGAAGAAGCCTTTCAAAAGTTCATTGTTGTTCCTCTCATATGAAGCCAAGTTAAGTCTATGATTCAGCAGTCCAGAAAACACCTAAACATACAATTTACAGTCTAGTATTGCATGGTACACTCCTAGGATGGTGACAATGTTGGGCACAGCAACATGGATGGTGGCACTACTTTGTCCAGTTCTCAGTAACCCATCATCATCTATCATTACCTATCTGGTTTTATTGGGCATAGAAGACTGTTACAAGCACTATGGATAGTCTGTATAATGCCCCCTGCCATGTGGTTCTTAAATATGTTATGTTATGTTTTGAGGTAACTTGTATTATATAACAATTCCTGTTTATGTTTATTTTGTTTTGTTTTATTGTCAGGGTGGTCAGCTTACGGGTTACCACTTTGGATTTTCTGGTTGGGTTAATCTTACCTGGAGGCAGAATTCAGAGATTTGTAGAGCGGGATTTTGTAGTTTACCTATGCCCAATAGGCTGCCTGGAACTGAAAAAAGGGAAACTTCATTCTTATAGGTGCAGACTCCCAATTTGCACTGTCAAAAGGACCTTCCAGATTCTAATAGGATATCCTCCATAACCACTGATGACATTGAGGGGGCCAGAACATTTCTGAGGGTTACCCAAGTATTATTCAGCTACAGCATCAAATAAAGCCTTTGCTTTTATTTCTCGAAGAGCAGTCAAGAGCTCAAAAGGCCCTCACGTGGAATCAGTTTTGGCTTTTATCCTCTACCTGGGGTTTAGGAATCACCCACCATGGATGGGACTGTATCCCTAAGGATCTGCTTGAGTGGACAGAGCATCAGGGATGGTAGATCTCCCAGCACCATGGGGCAAACCCCATTTGTTTCTGGGCTACCTTTATTGGACCCTTTATAGCTGATTGAAATTGCCTTTAGTTTTTTCAGGTCCTGTTCTCTGAAGTCTTTCCATTAGCTCATACTCATTGTAAGCATCTGTTTTCCCTCCAACTGCAATTCATCTCCTGACAACCTTGATCTCATGATGGCTCAGGCTGGATATAAGCATCCCATACCAGGTGCCTAGAGTATCTTAGCTTTTAGCATTGAAATTGCAATCAGTTAGACCCAAATGGAGCCTTCAAAGACAAAAACAAAGATGGCTGGTCTCCTTCCCAAGTCCTTCAGAAGAATTTATATTTCCTCCTCTATAGACTTATTTGCTCCTTGTCCAGGAAGCTCCCTCCGCTCCACCCCCCCAACCCCGACCATTGGTTTAACAATGCCTGCAGAAAAGACTAACTCAATCTTCAAGGAAGGGAGTTCCCTAAACACCCCCCCTAACAGTAGGCAGGTGCTGCTGGAGGCAAGGGTGTGTGGTGATTTTGTTCTTTTTCTCTGCCTCTTGCCTGGTCAGAGAATGCCATCAACCACCCCCCACCCCAGCACCCCTAATCCCATAACAGCACACACCATGCCTGGACACTTCTCCTGGCCTTTTGCTGGAACTTGGCAGCCAAGTGGGCATATTTTCTTATCAAGAATGCTTCCTGATTGGGGGCTGGCCAACTGGCTCTGGTTGCTACTGTGCTTTCCTTTTCCTCAGTATAACAAATCAAATACATTGGGTAATTTCTCTGAAACACTATCACTTACCACAACATTTTCCTCTTTGCTCCCCTCACTTGTCTAAGGATTCCAATTCTTAGCTTCCAAAGAGGCTTTGTCACAAGTACTGAGACCTTAATTCCCGGCAGCTTGTGCACCCCAAACAGATTCACAAATCAGTACCTTCAGGAATTCAATTTATAATCCTGCTCACCCACCTGGTCTGCCAACCCCAAAGCTGGCCTAGTAGTGGACATCCACATATCTTTCTCCAACCTCAGCTCTTCTCCCAACTTTCTAACAGAGCTTTAGGTCCTAACTGGAGTCAGCGGCCAACTGAACTACCTCCTGTAGAGGCTAGCCCACTGCTCCAGCTGCTTATTTCCTCTCTCTGCCAATGCACATTGGGTCCTCAAAAAGTGTGCCAAGCCATACAGTGTTTTCAGGGTGTCCCCATATTCGTGCAGCAGTCCATAATCATCTGACACACAAGCTACCCCTCCCCACAAAGAGATTGATGAACAACTCAAGATTTCCCCTGCAGATGCCTCTTTTCCAAAACCCTTTCCTCCGATCTCCTGGTTGCTGGGCCTGCTTTCCAATATTTGGGTCACACTCTCAGAAGCTTCCCGGGTCCATCCAAAACTGGCCCCCATACATTTAAAATGAGAAGAGGCTGAAAAAAGTGCCACCCCAGTACAAAAAGGGGGAAGTTTTAATAAACAAACTCACCCTGAATGCTGCAAGATGAGCAGATCTTCATACCTACCCCACTACACTCTTACAGAGCATATATAGAGGCCTTAATTGGATTTGCTGACATATTCCATCCAGGTGGTCTCAATAACACATCACTCTCATGGCTACATGCTTAAACTGGCTCCTGCTGTGCTAACAGTGGGAAGAACACACATCCCATGGATGCGGGAACAATGTCTGCCTGGGTCCAGATCAGAGGTCAACCAGCAGTCATTTTCTTTAGATGACCTCCTCCAGCAACATTCAAGTATACTCTAATCAAGATGATGGCCAAGATTAAATGGTTAAATTACTTAAAAATTATGGAAAGCCAACACTGGTGCAAAATAAATAGAAAATTTAAGTAACTAATATGTTTTAAAGATATTGAAATAATAACTGGAACCCTTCCTCCCAAAAACATTTGCAGGGGACTATTCTCAAATATTCAATATCAATTTTAGGCTTTCTAATTTCTGCTAAACAAATATTACCATTCTCCTTAACCTCAGTTCTGGAGTTGGGAGCAGTGAGTATATAACCAATTTATCTTACAAGCATATTTCAAAGGTAATTGCTTCTAACTTTAAAAAAAATGATGATGATTAAAACCACATTGAGATACCACCTCACACCAGTTAGAATGGCCAAAATTAGCAAGACAGGAAACAACGTGTGTTGGAGAGGATATGGAGAAAGGGGAACCCTCTTACACTGTTGATGGGAATGCAAGTTAGTGCAGCCATTTTGGAGAACAGTGTGGAGATTCCTTAAGAAATTAAAAATAAAGCTTCCCTATGACCCTGCAATTGCACTACTGGGTATTTACCCCAAAGGTACTGATACAGTGAAAAGAAGGGCCAACTGTACCCCAATGTTTATAGCAGCAATGGCCACAGTCGCCAAACTGTGGAAAGAACCAAGATGCCCTTCCACGGACGAATGGGTAAGGAAGATGTGGTCCATATACACTATGGAGTATTATGCCTCCATCAGAAAGGATGAATACCCAACTTTTGTAGCAACATGGACGGGACTGGAAGAGATTATTCTGAGTGAAATAAGTCAAGCAGAGAGAGTCAATTATCATATGGTTTCACTTATTTGTGGAGCAAATAACATGGAGGACATAGGGAGATGGAGAGGAGAAGGGAGTTGAGGGAAATTGGAATGGGAGGTGAATCATGAAAGACTATGGACTCTGAAAAACAATCTGAGGGTTTTGAAGGGTTGGGGCATGGGAGGTTGGGGGAGCCAGGTGATAGGTGTTATAGAGGGCACGCATTGCACGGAGCACTGGGTGTGGTACAAAAACTATGAATTCTGTTATGCTGAAATTTTTAAAATGTCCATTAAGAAAAAAGAAAAGAAATGATGATAATTTTTCACTTGGAGTTGAGTTTATCCATGATCAGGAATATCTTTGTAACAAATATGGACAGACTTAGTCTAATCTCCTTGAGCTCAAAGATAAATCTCCAACAATCTCTATAAAAATCAACTTGTACACTCTTAAAGGTAAAGAATCAAATGTAATAAAACTAGTTACAATTAGTTGATAGATATAAAACTAGTTACCATTAGTTGATACATATAATTTGAACATTAGCATAAGGCAATCCTCCTTTGAAGAAAAAAAAAAAACACTTCATGCTCTGAACAGCTGACTTACAAATGGACTTCAGAAATGACAGCCAGTCCCTTTCTTATCACTGAAGACTTGTAGGTCTGAAGCCCCCAGTATCCTATTTTCTAACCCACTTTCTAACCCATAACTGTTAAGAAGGACCACAATTACTCTACTAGAAGATGCATCTGACCAAATCAATGGACACATGTGACGGACAAGTATACTTCTCCTAAGCTATTCCCTCAAGCAGTGTTTTTCCAAGTCCAGTGCCCACACTAGAAGCAACAGCCACAGCATTCATTACCTGGGAAGTTGCGTGAAATGGAAATTCCAGGGCTGCGCTATAAATCTACTAAAGAAGAAACGCTGAGCTTTCAAGCCTTCCAGATGATTCTGATACACACTCAAGTTTAAGAACCACTGGCCTCAAGGTCTCGTCCAAGAAGCAGTGATTGTAATCTATTAAGGTATTTGTGCAGATTGTCAAACAATATTGTTTTCTTCAATGTACTGAATTTACCTGTCATTTAAAAGAATTTGTAGTCTGCAGCTTCATTTGAGTTACATTTCTCATGTCTCCAGCAACCTGTCAGACTCCTAGCATGCAGTGTGCTGTTAAACTTCCAATCATGCTCAGCAATTGCCCTCCAAATATTAATACCCTGACATTTCATAATACCCCTGCTCTCCTCCAGAAGTATTTGTATTTGTATTAAAATACAAATGCCCAGGTCCCACTGCCAGCTATTCTGACTCAACAGATCTGGAATAAGGCCCTGAAATCAGCATTGTTAGGCCTCTCCTCACAGCGAGCACAGACGTGCACATATACACCTCCTCTCAACAGAAAGGCAGGGTTGAATACCACCGCCTGTTAAAACCATTGCTATATAAAGGTTGAAGAATTAAAATAAATCTTCAAGTGGTGATCTATGTAAAGAAGATTTAAATATTTCAGATGTTAAGTGCCCATTCTGTTCTGCATTGTGCCCCATCTCCTCTTCACCTTCCAGGACTAACTAGATAGGGACCAAAAAAGGAAAATAGCAATAATTAGGAGTGGGAAGCTCCATATGCCATGTCTCACATTTGTACCTCTTGCAAATGAGTCTACACTGCAGGGGAAGGATCAAACATGGGTCATTACTGAGGACCAAAGTGTTGGTTGGCACAGGGACTCCTGAAGAGTGGGGACCACATACAGAAAAACATCTTACCAAAAGACTTTCAATTGAGGCTTGTGTTCTCTGTTCCTTGCATGACACTCTCTGCTGCTGAGAGCAGCCCACACTGAGGATTACTGCCAGGAATACTTCTACATTTGAAGGGAAAGAGTCTCATCTTGCCAAATGCTATGAAATCTCCACAGGGAAGGACCTTCCCAACATAGAAATCTGACCTTAGCCCCTTCCATCTCACCAGAAGACATATTTGCCCACTGGGGTGGCAGCATCTATACCATGGGATCACATAGTGCCAAATCAGTGTTGGCAGTCATGGTCCAGTTCGGAAATTATCTGAAATGCATTTTGCCAATGCTTTTGTCCTGCTCAGTCCCAGACTCTGGATGCAACGATATTTCCCAGGGAAATAACAAAAATCATGCTCCCATTTCCTATCACAGCTTCCTCCCCATCACCATCTTTCTATCCACTGCCACCACCAGTGCTTACTTAACTTTTGGAAACTTATATCCCCGAAAAAAATAATATTAAAATTAATGTATATAAGTGTACATGGCTTCACATACTTGCTTTGGGGGATAACTAACACGTCTCTCACACTGAAAAAAATTATTTTTATTGAAACTTGTTATGGACTGAATTGTATCACCCCCAGAAATTCCTATCTTGTAGTCCAAATCCCCAATACCTCAGAATGTGACTGTATTTGGAGAAAGGGTCTTTAAATAGGTCATTAGGGTTGAATGAGAGATTTATAATGGGCACTAACCAAAAGACTTTTATCTTTATAGAAATTAGGGCACTGATACACACAAAGTAACTAAAGGAAGACAAAGAGAGGAGAGGATGGCCAAGGAGAGAAGTCACAGAAGAAACCAGCCCTGTGGACACTTTAAAGTCAAACTTCTAATATCAAGAAACTGAGAGAAAATAATTTCTGAATTTAAGCCACCCAATCTGCACTACATTTTTATGGAAGCCCTAGGGAACTAGTATACTGCCTTTCCACGACACAAATTTTCTCACAACCTGGGAATTACCCTCTCTTTCTTAAACATTCATTCCTCTCTCACAATAAAGATCTGATTCGACCAGCATGCAAAATAGCATTTTCTTTTACAAATATAAGTTTCTTTCTCATCTAGAAGGGAAAATATATTTCTCTGTATTCTCACAAATTCTTGCATCTAAGATGTGAACGAAGAAGAGAAAGAGAGAAAAATAAATATATTGGAATAAGAGAAAAAAATTCTGTAATGCAGAGTGAAGAGAGCAAGAAGGAAGGAGGCTGAGAGTTGCCGGAGGAAGGAAAACAAACTTATAATGGTCTAATAAGTAAGCACAAGGATCAAATGATTCAAGATTATAATAGGAGAGGTCATGGTGGATGTGAGGGGAAGAAAGCCTTCTTTAAATAGCAATTACTGGGCTGACTATGCTAAGTACATTCATGAAATAAGATAAATATCAACAAAAATTAAATAAACAATTTTTTGAGCATCCACTAATATGGAAGGCGCTATTAATAATATTCTATGGGAAAGAAATCTGTTCGTAAAGAGGATGTTCTGCAAGAAGACCAGGAGAACTCTAAAGAAAAAGAAAATGAGGAAGAGCCAACATGATGATTTCCACAGGCTCGAGGTCACACACCCACCATATGTCACAGCTCAAAGCTATGTGAGTGATGGCCCTGTTGTGATGACATCATCACCCCCATGTAAGGAAGGTCTTTTCATTAGGCACCTGCCCCTTCAAATCAGCAACCACTCGCAACCACTTCTCACAGAGAGAAGTTACCTTAACCCGATCCATTAGAGCCTCTAGAGTTTTCTAACCTCAAACCTCAGGAGAAAGGCAAGGCCAGATAACGGGAACCAGGACAGTCTGTGAATGAAAAGTTATCAGACTGAGGTTTCCATATCTTCCTCATCATCAGAAGAAATATTTCCCGAGAGTTTGAGTCCCAACCAGTGGCAAAACATCATTCATATTTCTTATATCTAGATCTTTTCAGCTTTTGAACTCATGAGAAGTAAGGATAATGTTTTCAAAACTAAGAAGCTTCCTAGTGTACATTTACTAACAGGATATTATTAGCAGTATTATTGCAATAAGTACATCTTATTCTTACAAAAACAACACAGCCACAAGAGTGACTGCATATTTAGACATTCGGACACAAATACTTTCTAAGCATTCCATATTTAAGAATTACGTGTCATTGTTTTCCCCAGGTGTGACAGATAGAAAATTTGGTAAGTTCCAACAGAGATAGACAAAGCTTTTTTTCTTCCTCATTTTTTCCTCTGAATTTTTTTTTCAATTACATCTGTTGGCTATTCATCAGAAACTGACTTCAGATCTTCTTCTGATGTAATTCAAAGACTTATTCAAGTGGGTTAGCTGGGTCACTAGGCTGGCATCAATCCTTGACCTCTCCGTCCCTTAATTAGATGAATCAGAAGAAAATGTTACCCGTGGGGCTTGGGTGATTCAAAAGAAAAGTTGTTAGCAGACCAATATTATAAACACTGCCATAAAATACAGGGAAGCATGCATTTCACTCAGTACTAATGTAAAATCTCACAGAAAGCTTCGGTGACTGCGATTTTTCTTTCGTGACTTTCCAGGAGACAGATGGAGAGGACAAAGCAGTACATTGCAACCCGAGTATCCTATAGATCTGAACGGAAATTTAAAATTGGTGCTGAGCCACTAGTATTTAAGAGATAATGTCAGCAGGGTAATTATTTCCACCGGCCAGAGGCTTCCTCACACTGTATAAATCTTAGGTAGTATCAAAGCAAGCCAAATGTTATTGTTATCAATATAAGTGTCTAAAAAACTCAGTTTTATAGCAACTCTACCCAGCTGAGGTTGAGAAGCCAGCTCACAGAACCGTTCAAGCAGAGCAGACTGTCACACTAAAGAAGAAAGCTAATCATAGGAGATAGTACCTGTATAAGACTCACTGAAGTCTGCAATCAGATCACCTGACGCTCCTACACAAGCCGACGTGTGACTCATCCCTGGAACAGCACTTACAGGCAAAAAGGTTGTGAGAGAGCTCTTGGAGGGAAAAGGCAAGGCAGCCTAAGAGAGAGTATCAAAAAGACGGGCACAACAGAGATACATGTCATATATATTTAAATTGAATAAGTACTCTCCATTTATGTCTATTTATTTATGAGGGGACATGAGCCATCAAAACCTGTGTATCCTCATCTATAAAAGCAATGATCAAACCTGGAACCCAAAATTACTCGCATTCTCTGAAAATCTATCAAATGCAGATAAAGTGATAACAATATATTTTATAAGTAATCTTCCTTTCCTTACTAATGCAAATTAATTTGGGGGCACCTGGGTGGCTCAGTGGGTTAAACATCTGACTCTTGATTTTGGCTCAGATCAGGATCTCAGGGTCATGGGCTTGAGAGCCATATTGGGCTCCACGCTCACAGGGAGTCTGTTTGAGATTCTCTCTCTCTCCTTCTGTTCATCCTCCTGCTCATTCTCTCTCTCTCAAAAATCAATCAATCAATCTAACTCAGTTTTTACAATAGCCCTACAAGATGGTCCAAGAGAATATTGTCCCCCATTTTATACATAGGAAAATCCAAGATCCCATTATTAATCTACTTAAATTAGCAATAAAATCAGGTTGAAGACTTAGGACAACATATTCCTATTTCACAGAAGACACCAGAAGAATTACTGTGATTTATATGAAAGAAATGTGGTTATAGTCACAAGACACCAATATGGGATTTCCTTGACAGTATTGGAAATAAATTACGTTCTATGAAGTAGTGATATTCATTTAGCCTATTCTTTAGTGTGAATCTATTCTTCTGTATGCCTCTGCCTTTGGAAGAGAAAGAGATGAAAAATAATACAAATGGACAGCTATAACAAAGTATAATCAGCAAACTAATTTGGAAGTTTAGAATTTAAAAATCATAGTATATCCAGTGGACCACAATGAAATATTAACATACCAGATTTTAAAAGATGGGATATATAATGTGTTGAATCAAATATAATCAAGAATAGAAGGAAATTTTTCAACATAATAAAGGGAATCTATTAGAAATCTACAATAAGCATCAGACTTATTAATATAAAGTGTAAAACTTGGGGAAAAAATGCCTGCAATAGTTTTCCTGCTACTTATCAAAATTCAATTACAAAGTCTAATATTTTAAGTTTTCTATTTTTTTAAAGTTCTTATTTGAACTAAATGTATATTCATAGAAAGTTATGAAGATACCAGGGACAGATCTCATGTGCACTTCAACTGGTTTGTCTCAAAGAGTCACCCCTTATAAAATAAGGGTACAGTATCAAAGCAAAGAAACTGATATTGGTATACTGTGTGTATATACTTCTATGTCATGTTATCACATGGATGGATTCATGAACCACTCTACAGACAAGAAACAGAATCAAGTATGGCTCAGTCAGTTGAGCTTCTGACTCTTGATCTCAGCTCAGGTCATGATCTCAGGGTTGTGGGTTCAAGGCCCATGCTGGGTTGGGCATGGAACATACTCAGAAGGGTGGCTCAGTCCTTTTAGTGTCTGCCTTCGGATCAGGTCATGATCTCACCTGGGAGTGAGTCCAGTGTTGGGATCCTTGCTCAGTGGGGAGTGTATTTCTTCCTCTGCCCCTCCCCCTACCTGTGCTCTTTTTCTCTCACTCCCCCTCAAAAATTAAAATATTCTTTTAAAATAAGAAACAGAATCAAAAGATGTTCCTCATGCTACATCGAGGAGATACAGTTATATTCCTTTCCTCCCCATCATACCTAACCCTTGGAAATAATTAATTTGTTCTCTGTAATTATATTGAGAATGTTAAATAAATGGGATCATACAGCATGTGCCTTTTTAAGAATTTTTCTTCTGTCAGTATGATGGCCTTAATGAAAAGTGGACATTTTGGTTATTATAATGTGATAAATCTGGAAAACAGACTCTCACATCTCCTTTGAGACTGTTTATGTAGTTTGATGTAGATAGTAGCTAGATATTATATAATTTGTTTAGTGACTTTTCTAAATTGTGTTTACTAAGTCTGTATGTTTGTCACATGTGGTCTCTGAAAGATTCTGTTCATTTAGCTTGAGTTCAGCTAATGTTTTGACAGACATCCTTGAATGCCAGGAACCATCTGGAAGAGACAAGGTGGGGGGGGCAGATGGGGTAAGAAGAAGAAAAGGAAGAAGAAGGAGGAGGAGAAGCAGTGATAGTAGGAGTAGTAAACAAAAAAGAAGAGAAAGAAACCCTCTTCTATCTTTTACAAATGGACTCTGTGCTGGAGCACTCCTTCAGTTCTTAGCCAGGCTACTTCAAACCCTGCCAGAGCCTTCACTTTTGTCTTGCATTGAGCCTAGGGATCATTCCAGGGTAAAACCTTCAAGCTGTCTGTTTTTTTCTGAGCATGCATTCCTCCCTGGTCATGCCTATGGCTTTCTAAATTCCCTGCCATACTAAACACAGGTACTTTTTTTTAATTTAAAAATATTTTTCTTAGTATAGTTGACAAGTGATGTTACATTAGTTTCAGGTGTACAACACAGTGATTCAACAACTGTACATTATGCTGTGCTCACCACAAGCGTGGCTGCCATCTGTCAAGATACAATGCTATTACAATACCATTGGCTATATTCCCTATGCTTCTGAATGCTCTAATTTCCCACAGAAACGCTCTCCTTGCTTTTCCTCCCAGGCTCTCAGTGCTCTCCAGTGTGCCTCAATTTAATCTTTTGCCCCAGGTGCCTTCTTACTGTTCATTTACCTCATAATGTTTCTGAAGAATGCCAAGAAATTTTCTGCCTTCAGTGAGCTCCAAGTTTGGCAAAACAAAGCACTTTGCATGAGTCCTTCAAGTAGCTCCCAGACAGCTTAGACCAAACATAATTGTTAAGTCAACTTTGCTCCCTCCAGAATAAGAGACTAAAGTCCCACACTGGGAATGGACGCTACCATCTCCAAGACCATCACTGGGCCAAGAACAAGAGTGGAGCAGAATAAGGAAAATGATGCAGAGATTTTCCATCATTTTTAAGTTGCCTTTTTCTTGATTCAGTCTTTCTTTGGTGGTTGTGAGCCTTTGACTATTTTCCAGAATTCTGACAAAGATGATTCTAATAGTAGTTGCTCAATGACTTCATGTCTCTGTGGAGAGGTGGGCCCTTAAAGCTATCTCCAATTTCACTGATGTCACCCAGGATAATGCCTTTGAGATCCCCCTAAGGTTTTTGTAAATCAACAGTTTTATCCTTTTTACTGCTGAGTAGTATTCCAGGATATGGATCTCCTGTGGTTTGTTTACCCACTCACCCATCATAAAACATTAGTGTTGCTTGCAGTTTGGGCCTATTATAAGTGAGGCTACTATGAACTCTCATGTGCAGATTTTTGTGTGGATATGTTTTCATTTATCTGAGATAAATGCCAAGGATTAATGATGGCTGAGTCTCATGGTAATATGTATATATTTAATTTTTATTAAGAAGGTATCAAACTATTTTTCAGAATGACTATACTGTTTCATATTCCTATCATTGACGTATGAGAGGCACAGTTCTTCCACATCCTCACCACCATTTGGTGCTGTCACAGTTTTATTTTAGCTGCTCTAATAGGTTAGTACAGATATCTCATTGTGGTCTTGATTTGCATTTCCCTAATAGTTAATGATAAACATACACACATATATATATATGATTATGTATGGTTAAATATAAATAAGATGAATGAAATAAATGTACAAGGGATGAGAGAAAGGAATTAAGATTATTTTGTTATTTTAAGCTATTCATACTACCCACAGAGGTGATATAGTATTATTTGAAAGTACACTTGAATTAGCTCTAAATGAATATTGTAAATTCTAGGATAACCCCTATGAAAAGTAAAAAAAGGGATATGTTAAGAAAGGAGAGAAATGGAATCATATAAAATACTCCGTTAAAAACCACTAAAAAGGAGAAAAAAATGGGAACAAAGACCAAGGGCAACACATAGACAATAGCAATGAATGTGGCAGATACTAACTCCATGACATCAATAAACACTGTAAATGTCAGTGCTCTAAAAGCAGCGTGTAAAGGACAGAGATTGTCAGAGTGAACTGAAAAGTACAGCCCAACTCTTTGATGAGAACTCAATCATATGCTCTCAATCTAATTACATGGCAAGTTTAGAAATTAAGACATCCCATTTATTCAGGGGAAAGGAAAAAAAACAGTAATGAACATCCCAGAATTTCAGTGACTTAATATTTCAAATATTTATTTTTTTAGTCACATAAAATCCATATGGCAGAAGAAAGACTTGGGAGCAGGGCAAGCTCTGCTACCCAGGGGCTCAGTCTTACAGAAGTTTCACTTTGCTCTACACTTATTTTTTTTTAAGATTTTATTTATTTGTCAGGGAGAGAGAGAGAGAGAGAGAGAGAAGCAGGAGGGAGCAGCAGGCAGAGGGAAAAGCAAAGAACTTCTTGCTCCTTCTTGCTCCTTCCCGCTGAACAAGGAGCCCAATGTGGGACTTGCTCCCAGGACCCTGGGATCATGACCTGAGCCAAAAGCAGACACTTAACTGACTGAGCCACCCAGGCATCCCTACACTTGAAATTGAAAGTTGCTTTATGTTGAAGTCCATCCAATAGAGAAAAGAGAGTGGAAGAGCTACACCTACTTCTTAAGTATTTGGCCTGAAGTAACAGATTATTTCTACTCATATTATATTTGCATGAAGCAGTCACATGCCATGACCTCATTATGAGGAGGAAGAAGAGGGAGGGTTTGCAAATGGGGTTTCTGGCCAGGCAGTGACCACCTAGCAATGACTCTACATTATAGAATGTGAATGTCAGTGTTTGGTGGACAAACAGTCATGTCTGCCATAGAATAGTCCATCAAGAACCCAAAACACTGGGTTTACTCTTTAAAATCATGAAGCCCAATTCAATTCTGGGAACTTACGTTTAAAAAATTATTCAAAATATTGCAAAAGCTCCCCAAGCATACATGTCGGGGCTCCCTTGGTGTTCTTCCCAACTCTCTCCTCTCCTTCTGATAAGAACACCAATGATGCTGTGTAAGAGAATGATCTCCATTGATCCAGGTAATTCTTCCAAGTATTATCTCTGAGCTTTTAGGGACACAGCTCCTTTAGAAGGTTCAACTGGGGGTAGCACTGGTTTAATATTTATGCAGTGGAAGATAGACAGTGAAAATGACCCAAAAGACAAATAAAAAAACTGGGAAAAGTTATTCCCAACACATATGATAGACAAAGGGCAGATTTCTTACAATTCTTAAAAGAAGACTAAGACCCAGTACAAAAAAATAAAATTGTTCAAGTGGAACACAGAAATGGAAAAATAAACAGATCTGAATAGTTGAGAAGATACTCAATCTGACTCATAATTTAGGAAGTGTAAATTAGCTTTTCAATGGGATGTTATCTTTCACCCATCAAACTGACAAAGATAAAAAAAAAGTTTAGTAAAATAATTATTAGGGATTATAGGAATTTTGGGTTTTGTTCATAAATATAAAACATAAAAATAAATTTTATTTTTTACAGAAATCCCATTAAGTTACAGGTGTTTCAGGTACTACACGATCTGGTGAGGTCCCAGTCATAAGACCTATTCTCATGTTACTTGATTCTTAATTATTTTGTGCTTTAATCTGCCAGTTTCATTGTCACGACCATGTTACACTATATCCCAAATTTGCACACATGTGTCAAGGTCTCAAAGGGGAGTCGTTGAAATTGTGCACTATTACCACAGTTTGGCGAGAGGGGTATTAATTTAAATGTACTGAAATCAGTAAAACTCTGATTATGCCAATTGCCCGCAGGTAGCCAAAAATGCACAAAAACAAAGTGCACATAGAAAGTAACATGATGAATATCAGAGATTCTGCTTTTATTTGGGTGAGCAATTATTTTGCCCTTTTTCAATTTGGCACTGTCCATATGAAGCATTATCAAGTAGTATTATGAAGCCACGGAAAGTTACACATATTTCTAAAGCAAAACACAGGGCCTCCACTAGCAAGCAAATTGATCTTTTCCCAGAAGGAGTACAAAATAATGTTTTCCGGTTTCAAATTCATCAATTTCATGACAAACAGAAAGACTGGAAATACAGAGGCATCATTCAAAGTTCTACCCTTTCTAGAAAAATGTAAATTTAAGTCACTGTATTGCCACAAAGATAGCCAAACTGAGCACAAAATTGATGATAACTATTGTGTGCAAAAGCAAAGTAGAAAGAGCAATTGGTTTTTCAAAGGATGCTGCTGGATATGGCACAACATGAGTGATATTCAATATAAGTGAGCAATGATGATCACTCTGTTCATGGAGACAGACACTTAACTTTATAGTCGTGTATAACCACTGACAACTGGATGATCTGCTCTTGGTGTATGTGCAGTGTGTTCGTATACATATGTCATACATATATGACTCATTTCTGTTAACCTCTTAAAACATTTACTCTTAAAAGCACATATCATACAAAACACTTGATTCCAAAAAATTCTATTTTCTGAGATGTAATGGAGGCTGAAAACACATCGTGTGCACTCTGGAGAGAAATGACTATGAGCAAAATGTTGCCCTTGAATATCCATACACATAGTGCTACGTGGTCAGAGAATGGTGGGAGGTCAACTACATACCTCCTGGCCTAGATTCTCTGTTGAAGAACACAGTGAAAATTAGGAATATACTTAAGCAAGAATACTGTGCCTCTTCTCCAATCTGATGTCTCAAGAAAACTCGCCAATTATACGACTTACTTTCATAGTAAAATACACTTTCTTTTTGGGTCAAAGATAACAATTCACTGAGCACTTTCTAGGTACCAGGCATTCTACTTGTCTTATGTAATTTTCATGATTTCTCATGGTTTCATGTAATTCTCACCACAACCTTCTATGGAAAGTATTGTTCTATGGAAAGTATGTTAAGTATTGTGCAACAACAACTTAGAAAAGTTAAGTAACGGATACTTTGCTTTTTAAAATTTAACTTGGGGTGGCGCCTGGGTGGCTCAGTGGGTTAAAGCTTCAGGATCCTGGGATCAAGCCCCGCATCAGGCTCTCTGCTCAGCAGGGAGCCTGCTTCCTCCTCTCTCTCTCTGCCTGCCTCTCTGCCTACTTGTGATCTCTGTCTGTCAAATAAATAAATAAAATCTTTAAAAAAAATAAAATAAAATTTAACTTGAGAATTAAAAGATCTCTTTTTTTTATTATATGCCACAAGTTAACTAAATTCACTGTGTGCTTTCTTTTAGGATGACTAGATCACAAACTTCTCTTATAGTCATTATAGTCTTCTACAAGACTTGATAATATTTAAGTAAAAGAATACAGAATGACAGGGTGAGACTGACAATTTCTTTTCATAGACAGAAGATAAATAGAGAAAGAGGAGAGATTCTGCTCCATATGAAAAAAAGTATTATTCTCAGGCATACATTGAGATTATTTTTAAAATTGGGAATGGAAATCCTGACAAAAGCAAATATCAACAAAGTATCACATTATCCGTGTCATGTACACAATCTCTACCACATCACAATTTATTTAGAGGGCAATAAAGATGCATAACAAAAGCTTTTGGAAAATTTAAAACACATTTCAAATAACTACTGAGTCAAATATAATAGATACTTAGATCTAAACGACAGCAAAACGCCATAAAACACATTAGTTTTGTGATATAGTAAAAAGGGTACTTAGCTCAGCTTCTTATACTGGGTGAAAAAAAGGACTAAAAACAAATAACTTAAGAATCCAGATTAAGGAATTGTAAAAAGAAAAATTTAATAATCTATATGCAGTAGATTAAAAGTGGCCACAGAATCTTTTATATTCCTCCCATGGGGTGGGGGAAGCTGAGGTAGGGTTGGGGTAGGGTGGTTGTCTGCATCCCAGTCCTTTCAATCTGTGCTGGTTCTTCTAACTTCTTTAATCATTAGAATAATGCAGAAATGAATAAGTGCTAGTTTCCAATCTCAGAGCCATGAGATGCCATTTAAGAAGTCCAACTATCCTGCTGGAGAGCCATAGGGAGAGGAAGAGAACCTCAGGTGCACTCAACCTTCCAGCTGCCATTTTGAACCTCTCAAAAATATAAGCTCCAATTGGGCTTATATGTCACCAAGTGACCATAGGCAACACATTATGGAGAATAATCCATCCAAGACCTTCTCAAATTCCTGACCCACATACTTGACACAAATTGAATCTTAAGCCACTAAGATTTAAGGCAATTTGTTAAAGAGAAATAAATAATTGTAACAGAAATTGGTTGCTAGAAGCAAAATGCTGCTATGTCAAAAACCAAAAACATGTGGCAATGATTTTAGGAACCACAGCAGAGAGAAGTTGGAAGAAACTTGAAGGCTCTATTGATGAAAGCTGGAAAGGCTTTGAAGCAGTATCTGTGAAGACTTAAAGGGTGGTGAAAGAGATTCTAAATTGCCCCGACTTTCTTGCCTAATATACCTTTTAGCCAGTCACAGTTTTCTGAGTGACACATTTCCTTGTTCAGTATTCTCTTCCCCTGTCTGTGAAGCCCACCACCTAGCTTTGTGTGTAGATGTGACAGCCTATTCTTCTATTCAGGAAGGTCTGGCTTCTTTGCCTGCTATTGGCTAATACTTGAAGGAAGCTCAAATTTGGTCATGTACTTAGTATTAGTGCATTACTTAATCCTCACCCCTTCTGTTTCCATAGACAAAGAAATGACTTATACCCTACCCGTCAGGAGCAAACAGCGTGAGTTTTTCCTGCCCATCTTCATTCCTTCTCATGGAGGAGAAGGTGACTCCATGGGCTGGTAAGTTAAAGGAAGGAACTCAACATAGTCTCTCTAGATTCACTCTTTCATGCCTTTCTGCCTGGAAAGACTGCTGTGTAATAAGCTTAGCTGGAAAAATTATACTATTTAAGGGGATGCTTGCTATTGTGTATTTTATTTCTCATTTAGTTGTAAGTTAAGATTGAGGAAGAGATGACATTTATATCTCATCTCCCCCAAATTTAAAATTTTACCTGTATCTTACCTACAGGTACCTGTTCAGTTATCTAAATTTATAACCACTCAATCACATTCCAGAAGAGAAATTTTTAACCATATGAGCTTAAGGGATCTTTGAGCATCATGAAAATATATGCATAATCTTGTATTCATTAATATTTTTTTCTGAGTGGGTCAAAAGATTTCTTTCATCAGATTTCCCTAGAGGTCCATAACCTAACTCTGGTTAACAACTATTGCTCTTGAAATAACTTTCTGAGCATCTTTTTCCTTTCCACCTGTCCCCCTCCCCCTACCCTCTCACCCACCAAGCCCCTAGTTGTTAATTAAGTGCAGGAATAAAGAATCCTTTCTTTGTTTATAGGATTCTTCGATAGGCATTTACTTTTAAGGACCATCATTTTGCAATATCAATGTATCTCAATTTTATGAAAATAGGTAAGAACAATGAGAAGAGGGTTATCCTTACAAAGCTAAATACGGAAATGATCAACTATAATACATTAGTCTTGGAAACAGATGTGTACCAAACTTCACACTTTTCAAATGGGAGAGATAATACAATGCATATATTCTCTATTACCCAATGCCCCCACCAAGGTATGGAGCAGTATTCCATGATAAAACATACAAGTATTTCTGTAGCAAAACATGAATTGTTTTTGTTTTGTTTCATGAATTGTTATGGTATGAATTCTCCATACCATAAGTGGTATGGAGATTACATTAGTGTCATCTCATATTAGGTCAGGATTTTGCTACAAAATTAATTATGAAATACTTGTTTTTCTGTGATTTGGGGAGAGCATATGGTTAAGGGATTATAAACCTGTAACCAAACACCATTATTGCTTTCCTTCAATCTCCCCTCTGCCAAGACTAAATATATTTTCTTTATTTCTTTCAAAATCTGTTTGTTATCATCTTTAATGATCCCCACAGCTATCATTTGTCAGCATATTCTGACCAACAGTTGAATCTAAAACACCTTATATTATTATGAGTGGAGTCTGAATGGCAGATTAGTTTTGGCCTTCTGGCCTGTGATGATAACCAAATGGCATCAGAGTCAACTTTCAATAGCTTCAGGGATAACCCATTTACATCTGTATCACTCTTTCTAGAACTTGATTACTAAGCCCTGATCTAAACTCCAGTCTCCACACATCCACAGAAGTCATCTTGTTCTTCCAGCCCTTGGAGATAGGCCCAATGATGCTTTTATCCTACAACAAAATGAGTTGTCCAAAAACGGAACAGGCTGTCTTTGAGGATAATGAGTTCCCTTTTATCAGAAGCATTTAGGCAGAAGCTAGACAATATAGTGAGTGTGCTCATAATACTGAACAATACTGAACAATAAGAACAATAAACATAAAACAATAAAAGAAGTTCATTTAATCCTTGTGTAATTGCACATTTTATCTTGTAAACCTACTTACACAGAGTTGATAACTAAGCTTTATCCCACATGCTCAAAGTTATTAACCAACATTTGGGCAACTGAAAATCTATGATCTCAATGCTTTTGTCATCCACAGGAAGGAGTATCCTATTTGTACTTATAGGGTTCTCAAGTCACAGGACTGCTCTTCCTCAGAAGGAGTATACAGCTACAATCCATTTCAATTCAAACCAGTTAATGAATATTTACTGCTGCCTTAAATTATCCCTACATGGACTACTTAGAGCTTTTTGGGAAAAATTTATATGGATATATAATAACTGTAGACCACAGATGACATAACATAAGCATGTGTGAAATACCACGGTAAGAATACATAGGAAATTCAAATAAAAGAAAATTAAGAAGCAAGGCACTTTGATTGAGAAGTCAAGAAGAGTCTTGATATGGTCTGGGCCATCTCAAGGCAAAATGGGGAAGTAAAAGCCATTTGTAATCTTCTAGTTTTTTATCCTTTCCTCCATTAGGTACTTTTAGGTCCTCAGTCCAGAATTCTTACTGGATCTCAACCCTTCTAAAAGCTTATTTTCAGGAAAAATTATGATCAGACTGCTTCATTTGCATTGGAGTCTAATGAGGATTATATAGCATTTAGCATAGTTCTAGACAGCTTCCTAAACCCTAAATAAAAGGTAACAATTTTTGTCAATGAAGAATTATATTTCTAAGGGTATTATTAGCAGACAAAAAGTTGCAATATGATAAGAAAAGAGGTTAATAATGTATTATAAAAGATTATAAAAGAAAGTTACAAAAGGACAAATATAACATGATAGTAATTTTGAAACACATGCAAAATTACCTTATATTTAGAAATACATAGTAAAAACATATAAATATAAATACAAAGAATACTCTACCACTTAGCAAAAGGGACTTTCTCTAGGGAAGAAGGAGGTAGAATTGTGCTTGTCATATTTCACTAAAAAATAAGATAGGCAGAATAATTCAAATATATAGAGAAGTATAATGAAGTACAATAAATTCATAAGCTCCCTCCTAATAACCATTGCCAATGTTTTAGTTTTATCTCTTTTAACCTGTCATATTTTCTTACATAGTTGCAATTATACTTCCAAGAAGTTTATTATCTACTTTTTTAAAAAGATTTTATTTATTTATTTGAGAGAGAGAATAAGTAGGTGGAGGAACAGAGGGAGAAGGATAAGCAGACTCCCCACTGAGCAGGGAGCCTGACTCTATCCTGGGACTCCGGGATCATAACCTCGGGCAAAGGCAAATGCTTAACCTACTGAGCCACCCAAATGCCCCTATAATCTATTTTAATTAAGCATTTTCTCATGTCACTAAAATAAAGCATTTTCTCATGTCACTAAGATAAAGCATTTTCTCATGTCTCATGTCACTAAAGTTTATTTGTAAAAATGTTTTTTCTTTTAAAATTATTTCTCTTTTATATTTTCAAATTAGAAAACTAAAAGGTCCTTTTAGGAAAAAGTGAAATAATGTGACAATGTATTAAAAAAAACTTCCCAATACTTGGCCTCCATTAATACTATTCTATTTACTTTATCAATGTTAACATGCTGATATGTTTGGGTATATACCACACACACACATGCACTCTTTCTCCACCTTTTTCTATGCTTATTAAAATGTGGATACTCATATTTAAGATTATTTTTATAAAAACATGTATTAATTTGTTTTGTTAATTTATAAATTCATTCAATAATTATTAATTAAGCACATTATATGTTCCAGACAATGGGGATATAGCTGTCTATAGGACACACAGTATCTATGCTTTCATCGGGCTCTCACTTCCTGTGTATTATGGTTATCATTCAAGTTCAATACATATATCTAACTTACTGGTTCTGGGAGGAGAGGGTGTTGTGTTTTTATTTGTTTCTTTCAATTTTTTATTGTAGAAAGAAATAAATACATGACATAAAATTTACTCTCCCAACAATTTTCTAGTGCACAGTATAATATTCTCAACCACATGCACACTGTGGTTCAACAGATCCCCGGAACCTTCCCATACCACATGACTGAAACTCTTCATGAAAATTTATATCCATTAAACAACACCCTACTCCTTCTAAACCCCCAGCTTCTGGAAGCCATCTTTCTATTTTTTTGTTTCTATGGCTAACTCACTGTATTTAATAGCTGCCTAGCATTCTCTAGTATTTATGTACTATTCTCGTACAGTGCATAAATATAGGTGACAGATAGATATTGCATGAATATACAGAAAAGACATCTATAGTATTATAGATAATCCTAACTTACAAAAGACTTTTTTTTAACGCTTAGATATTTGGTCTGTCTGGAATATATTTTTATAAGTGATTTGTAATACTGATTTAAATTTCTTCTGGAGGGATGGATCCCTGTGTTAGCACTATCTATTAAATAAGTCTCTGAAAGAAACAGTGCTGTCTTACATTAAGCTCCCAAATGTTCTTTAATCTGTTTCTAAACTCTTTTTCTTCTCCAACAATCTTTATGTCCAATTCTGTATCAAAAAATACTATTTTATTACAGTGGCTTGACAATGTATTTTAACATGTGGTAAAAGAAATCCACATTGGTCATTCTGTTTATAAAATATTCCTGGCTATTCTTAGTTATTATTCCATCTGAAATTTAAAACAGTTTTATCCAGTTCTAAAATGAAACCATTTTGATTGTTATTAGAATTACATTAAAGCATCACGTAAATTTGGAAGCACTGATATTTCTATATTACAGCTTCCTATTAAAATATGTATTATACTGTTTCAATTGATTACATCATGTTTTATGTCCTTGCAAGATATTTTACCATGTATTTCCCATAGAACCTTTGACTTACTTGTTAATTTATCCCTAATATGTTTCATCCCCTACAACAAAATGAATTTTTTGCAGTTTTAGAGAAAAGCAGTAGATTATTGCATATTTATCTATCCAACCACTTTCTTTGTTGTATAATTTATAATTATAGAAGCCAAAAGTTTCCAAAGTATTATTAACTACTTCTTTCAGCAGTTATAATACATATCATTTTGGAGTCTTATTGAATTGATTTTTATTCCAACCAGACTAAATAATACTGATGGTAGAAGATATTGCCTTATTTTGAATTTAAGTAGAAATGGCTTTAATATTGTACCATTCATATGTTATTTATTTTTGGTGTCTAGAAGAGCTTTATCATATTTATTTATTTTTCTTTATTCTTATTTGTTTCACTTGAGATCAAAAATTTTTCTAAAACTTATGAAGTCTCCTTTTCTTCAAGTGGGAAGAATACTCTCAGGATATAAACTTTATGTAAGCATAAAAGTTTTATTTTTTTAAATTTACTGACAGTGATTTATGTTGATAAATTTCTATTATTGAATGAAAAATTATCTGTGTATCATTCTTTTACCACCCTGATGACTTTGATTTACTATTCAAGATTTTTATCCATACATGTATATGAAATTAGTATATAGTATTATTTCATACGATCCTTAATAAGACTTGGTACTGAGGGGCACCTGGGTGGCTCAGTCGTATAAACATCTGCCTTTGGCTCAAGTCAAGATCTCAGGATCCTGGGATTGAGTCCCACATCATGCTTCCTGTTCAGTAGGGAGTCTGCTTCTCCTTCTCTTTCCCTCTGCTCCTTCCAACTGCTCATTCTCTCTCAAATAAATAGATAAAATCTTTAAAAAAACAGAAAGATTTTGTACCGAAATTATGTTTGTTTATAAAGTTACATAGGTTGATTCACATCATTTTTTTTGTTTTGCAATAGTTTTCAGTTATTAGAGGCCATAAATAACTCACCTTTTAAAATAATAGTAGCATAATGTCTGTGTAATGGCACTTTTTTTTAAAGATTTTATTTATTTATTTGACAGAGAGGGACACAGAGAGAGAGAGGGAACACAAGCAGGGGCAGCAGGAGAGGGAGAAGCAGACTCCCCACGGAGAAGGGAGCCTGATGCGGGGCTCGTTCCCAGGACCCTGGGATCATGACCTGAGTGGAAGGCAGATGCTTAATGCTTAACGACTGAGCCACCCAGGTGCCCAATGGCACATTTTCATTACCTTTCCTATGTTGATGAATCTAGACTTACATATCTAAGTAGATACCTTAAAATAAATAAATCAATGAGTGTCATATAAATAAAACTAAAACATCAAATCTTATTAAAATCAGTATGTAATGGAATGGGAGAAGATATTCGCAAAGGACACTACAAAGGGCTGATATCCAAATCTATAAAGAACTCCTCAAACTCAACACACACAAAACAGATAATCACATCAAAAAATGGGCAGAAGACATGAACAGACACTTCTCCAAAAAAGGCATATAAATGGCTAACAGATACATGAAAAATGTTCATCATCATTAGCCATCAGGAAGATTCAAATCAAAACCACACTGAGATACCACCTTACACCAGTTAGAATGGCCAAAATTAACAAGAGAGTAAACAATAAGCATTGGAAAGGATGTGGAGAAAGGGGAACCCTCTTACACTGTTGGTGGGAATGCAAGTTGGGGCAGTCACTTCGGAAAACAGTGTACAAATTCCTTAAGAAATTAAAAATAGAGCTTCCCTATGACCCTGCAATTGCACTACTGGGTATTTACCCCAAAGATACAGATGTGGTGAAAAGAAGGGCCAACTGTACCCCAATGTTTATAGCAGCAATGGCCACGGTCGCCAAACTGTGGAAAGAACCAAGATACCCTTCAACCGACGAATGGATAAGGAAGATGTGGTCCATATACACTGTGGAATATTATGCCTCCATCAGAAAGGATGAATACCCAACTTTTGTAGCAACATGGACGGGACTGGAAGAGATTGTGCTGAGTGAAATAAGTCAAGCAGAGAGAGTCAATTATCATATGGTTTCACTTACTTATGGAGCATAAGGAATAACATGGAGAACATGGGGAGATAGAGAGAAGTGAATTGGGGGAATCAGAGGAGGAAAAAAACCATGAGAGACTGTGAACTCTGAGAAACAAACTGAGGGTTTTGGAGGAGTGGAGGGTGGGAGGTTGGGTGAGCCTGGTGGTGGGTATTAAGGAGGGCATATATTATATGGAGCATTGGGTGTGGTACATAAACAATGAATTCTGGAACACTGAAAAGAAATTTTTAAAAAAATCAGTGTGTAAAAAGACAAACTTTAGACAAAATTTCCAATAACTGCTAAAATCCAATTTTATGAATCATATCATATAATTTGTGGTAGGTAGTCTGTAAGGTACCCTGTAAGATGTCTCCTTTGTACAATTTGCTCTCCTTGAATGTGGGCTAGACCCATTTAAGTTACTTCGAATGAACAGAATACAGCAAAGGTAATGAGATATCCCTTCTGAGATTCGGTTACGAAGGGACTGGCTAGCATTTGGTGTACCCTATTTCAGTCTCTCTCTCTCTCCTCCCTCTCCTGCATTCTGGGAAAGGCAAGCTGCCACATTGTGAACTGCCTTATGGAGAAACCCAGCGAATGAGGAACTGCTGTGTCTGGCTAGCAGCCAGCTAAAACTCCAAACGACCATGTTAGGAGGATGCAACAAGCTTTTCAGTAGTCAATGAAAAGGTTTCTCCAGTAAATAGAGTATTTAGATTCTGATTTCCCCATCACACAGTGATAAAGATATACATTTTACAGAGGGAGATTTTTTATAAAATTTCAAAAGATATGTGGCTTAATTTTCTTTCTTTCTTTCTTTCTTTCTTTCTTTCTTTCTTTCTTTCTTTCGTTCTTTCTTTTTCTGGTGTGGCTACTTACACCTATCAGTTTTGTCACCATTTTTTTTTCTGAGTATAATCTCTTAGAAAAATAATTCCTTTTCTCAACAGCTGAAAAGTCAAAAATGAAACCAAGTTTTAGGTATCCCCCTACAGAAGAGATTATAGTGAAGCACCAACAGGGTTTCTGTCCATTTATAATCACCTGAGAAACCCTGAGGCAAAAAAGCTGCACTCGGGGAAAAAAGCCTTTTTCTACCCTTTCCCTGTTGTCTTCCCAGCCCACTGATAGGAACACACACACACACACACACACACACACTTCTGACAAATGCTGCAGAACTTGGTGTGACTCTAAAAGTTAAATACATCACTGACTAATGAGAATGTCACTTTTATATTTGTTTCCCCAAAACAGTGAAAGTAGAACCAAATTTGAACCATTTTGTTTTGTAAAGAGGACAATTTGAAGATGATTCAGTTTCACTTCTTGATGTCAGCCACTGTGTGCTCTCTTACCACTGCCCTGGTCTGATTCCAACTGGCAAGACAGCAATGAAAGGCAGTAACAGAGTTAACTCAACCTAGTAAAGAAAATACGATGCTTTTAAGAAAGTGCAGTCTATAGATAATGATAATAGAAAGAATTAGATCATCCACCCTATCTTACTGTTTTATCCAGAACTTTCTCCTAAACCATCCTGAAATATTCACAATTTAAAATTTGACTGTATGACACTTAAGTGATAAAAACACAACCTAGAGGTGTATGAGTGGCTCAGTCTGTTAAGCATCTGCTTTCAGCTCAGGTCATGATCTCAGGATCCTGGGATCAGGCCCCCTTGGGACTCCCTGTTCAGCAGGGAGTCTGCTTCTCCCTCTCCCTCTGCCTCTCCTCCACCAGCTTGTAAGCACACTCTCCCACTCTCAAATAAATAAAATATTTAAGAAAAAAAAACTAATTTTTAAAAGATTATCACATTTTCAGATTAATGAGGCAATTTAAAGCTCTCAAAATTTTTCTAAATAAATTTTAAAACAAAATAACAGTTTTAGATTTTACATTTCACATTTGATTGGCCTAAAATTAAACCAGACTCTGTTGTTACCCTATCATAGGACTAGAGCCCAGGCTCCAATCTCTAAAAAATTTGTCATTAATCCACATATATAGGAGCAGATAGGAGCAAATCATAGGAATGAAGCATGTATGAAAGAAGCAGGGCATTTTTCCCTAAGCATATCAAAAATCTTTAGATGGCATGATTAGGAGTTTCTGCTATGAAATTTTATGGAGGATGTGCTGTATAATAGAAAGAAAATCACTAATTTTGCTTTGCTATGGTGTCCTGCAAAGGATAAGAACAAGAAACGGGGGTGGGGGGGAAGCATATTTAAGGCCTTTTGCCCCAGAGTGTGTCTAACTTTCATGTCATAACTTTGGCTGATTTTCTCACATTGCTGAATTCCCTGGTTTAGAGAAATAGCCACAATTTAAGAACCCAGTTCAATTGGATGCTGCTTGCCCTTATCCAGATGACTTTCTGCTTAAATTTGTTCCAGTGTTGAAAATAATCTTAGCAAGCAATGTTTGAAAGCAAAAATCTGGAACTTAGGTCTACCATCAGAGAAGAAGTTTTTCCTAAATGTGGGGATGTTTTTCTTTATCAGGCACATAGACAAAATACAGTCCTGATAATTCAGCAAACAACAGATGTTCTGCCTCCTAGAAGAAAAATACAGTAACTGCAGAGGATGAGAATTTCCATCTGGATCTAGGCCTGAGCAGATAGCCTTCAACCTGGCACAATGCCCAGCTGGCAGCCTTCTCCCATCATGGTATTGTGAGCTGTGGCCACTTTGCCTGCTGCTCAAGTAACGATGATTTCAGAAGTAAACAAGCTCAAGCAAGGAAATAATTAGCCAATTAATAAATATGTTCTAAACCCTTGTCAAACTCAGCACTGTGCTAGGCACCCAGGCAGACATAGAAAAAAACAAAACCTCAAGAAATTTGCAATTATCCAACGGGAAAAGAAATCGTCTTGACTAAGAAAGTTAAATTAATTATGAGTAATTAAGGAGAAATTTTAAAAAACCCTTAGGACTATGGTTTGACTTTGTAACCCCGGACAATATAAACTCTGGGTCTTTAATGCCTCAGGTAGAAACCAAGGGGGAATAAACGAAATTATTTCTCCAAGGATTTGGTGATTCCATGAATTAAGTTACAAATTGTATGCTCCTGAAGGGCAAGAGTGTTACATAATATTTAAGCATATAAACTCTGTAGTTAAGATCATCTTGGCTCAAATCCTGGCACTGTGACTTACTGTGAGGAGTTGAATAAGTAACTTAATCTGTTAACCCTAAATGTCCTCAGCCATTAAATAGGGATATTAGTAATTTTACATCATTGTATAAGGAGGCTTAAGTGAGGTGATACTATGTGTAAGCTGGCTATTGCTGTGAAAAAAAAAAAGACACTCAAAATTCAATGGCTTAAAACCATGTATTATTCTTTGAGTTTATGGAACATTTACATATTTCTGGGCTCATCTGGGCTCACTCTTACATCCACAATCAGTTGTGGATTGAACAGACAGCTCTCTTGCATGTTTGGGGGTCCGTTAGTATAGTCTGGCCTATGAAAGTCTTAGCAAGGACAATTGGGACAACCTCTTCCACAGGGATCTCATCTTCCAAGAGGCAGTCTGGGTTTGTTCACATGGTCGTGATGGAGTTGCAAGAGAAAGACTGAATGCAAACAAGGTCCCTTGACACCTTTGCTCAGAAATGGGACACTGCTAACTCAACTACATTCTGTAGTTCAAAGCAAAATGCAAGATCAGCCTAGACATAAGGGATGGAGGAAAAAAACTTCATTTCTTGATGGATAAATAGATGCGAATACCTGGGGAGAGAGGTCAAAGTGGGAGACTGTTGAAGAATCAAGGCTGTATTGTATCCAATCACTCTACTACTTTCATTAAAGTACTTAAAGTGCTTGGTGCTTAAGTAAACATCAGATACTGTCACTACACGTTGAATAAAAATTCAGAGATTAAAATCATGGGATTAAAGCTAGATGCCCTTAAATTAGTAAGAAACTGTTTTCGCTAGAATGGGAAGCGGGCCACAGAGAACCTAACATTTGAGTGAGGAGTTGGCAAGACTTGACAATGAAGAGCCTAGTAATGGATGCTGAAGGTGTATCAGCAATTATCAGAAAGGAAAGGTAGACCTTATAGGGTCCATAGCTTGAGGGTCTTTGAGCATCTCTACTAAATTAGAATTCCGAACTGCCAACCTCTCTTCTGTCCTTTTAAGTCCCTGGATTAAGAAAGGAAAGCAAACAACGTTGTAAACTATCTGCTGACGAAGCAATCTAGGCCAGTTCAGAGCTAATAATAATTAAAGGTGAGACCCTAACTTAGCTATAGATGAGACAAGTGATACCTACTCCTAGAGCAAATCTGGGTAATGCGAAGAGATCTACTCAGGACCTCCTAAGAGATGTTCATGATTGTGGTCTGCTATTAATGACTCTAATAGAAGGATTTCAGCTAATGGAGGACAAAATCTGGGAGAAGAAAAGCTTTTCCATGCCACCCTCCAGAAAGGAGTGGCTTTCTAGGATCAGTGTGGACTGATCCTAGAAACCAACCGAGTTGTGTACATTTTTTTTCATAAACACTTGGCAAAATACTGTGAGGGCTGGGATGGAAAGAGAAAATGGCCATGCACAGCAACATTCCTTTGACTGGATTCCATTATACAATCAACTTTTAAACATCAGTTATAGTCAATTCCACACAGGTGCTATGGTTGCTCCACACACAAACATGGCAGTATTTTTGTCCCTGAGATATTTGTGTTCTTACTCTCAGGTACAGCAAACACTAGGAATGATAGACAACACTTTGAACATTGGTAAGTCCTCAGTATGAACAACATCTAGCAAGTTGTAATCAGAAGTGATTGTTTAATCAAAATTGGGCATTGTATCAGGCCAAATTTCCATCTATACTGCTTCTTGCGCACAGTCCCATGCAGTGAACTAAATCAGGGTTTATGTCTTGGCTCTCGTGCCAGACAGGCCTTGGAAAAGTATTTTTACTTTTTGAGGCCTGAGTTTTGCTCATCTGTAAGTTAGGGATCAATAATAATAATACCTATACTACAGGGTTATTGTGATTATTAAATATGATAAAATTTGTTTTTTAAAAAGTTAATTATATATAAATTGTTATACAAATTTATTTAGCACCAAGTAAGTACCCAGCACCACACTTGGTACTAATAATTCAGAGATAAGTAAAATATGGACTTTGTCCTCAAGGAACTTACAGGCTATTTGAGAAATACTGATAATTAACTATAAAACAAAGTATGATAAATGGTAACAAACTGTTATGAAAACCCAAAAGAAGGAGAGCTTAATTAAGAAAGTAGGCACATGGATAAGCCAAAAAAAGATAATAAATAAGATGAAACATAAGAACTGGACCTTAAATAAGGACTAGAAATTTGCCCAGCAAATCAGCTGAGATAAAGGCAAACTCATCACGAACCTAAGTTGGGGACAGGGAAAAGCACTTGGGGAAGACTGACATAGTCCATGCATCTAGAGTGTGGGGTACATGGTACCAAGAAGTTCTCAGAGGGAAGCTGGCCCATGATAAAACATCTCTTTGGGGTGGAGAGTCAGGACTGTGTTTGCTGGTCATGTGGGACCATCAAAGTTTTCTGAGCAGAAAAGTAAACAATAACACATTAGTTAGTGTTAGGAAAGTTGTTTTTCTTAAAATAGTAAAAAAGACAAACTGAAAAACCTAAATTGTGTATAAAAGTGTGATTTTTGCTTGTTTGTTTGTTTGGCACTAATCTGGTTAAGGATGAGACACTGAGAGGACGAAGAGACTGGGGCAGGGTTCTTTGAAGAGAAGAGATAAATTTGGGAGCTATTGCAGAGGAAAGGAAACTAACGTTGTAACTGATGGAATACAGAAAGGGAGAGAAATCAAAGATGATTCAGAGGCTTCTATCAGGGGAATTGTGTGGATGATAGTGCCATTAGCCAAGACACAATGTCCAGAAAGAGGATGCATTTTGGAATAAAGAAGAGAAAGAGTTCAATTTGGGGTAAGTTGAGTTTAACAAGCCAGCAGGATATCCAGATGGAAATGTCCAGAAGGTTGGGCACAGTTGCAAAGTGAGCAATTTACTTTGCCTCTCTTTCTTCCACCACAAAATGGATGGAATATTGCTTGCCACTTCTCTCCAAGGACCCTGGAGAGGATTAATGAAGCAGTGTTCACATTTATTCCACACCAGGGATCAATGAAAACTTGGCAAAGTATTCGGTTAGAATCCCATTATGTTAACTTGAAAATAAAGCAGCTTTGGTATGAAAGTCATTGAGGGAGGAGAATGAAAACCTGCAAGGCCACACCGTAGAATGCACATGTACTTCCAGCAGTCAGTCCAAGCATAGCTTTGATGTGGATGGCCACTAGCCTGTTTCTAGCTAAAGTCAGTGAAAGAGAACCATCCTTCCTATTGTCTGCACTTTCCTTTTGAGTTCCTTTCCAAAGCCACCAGGACTCAGCCCAAATGTGAGCTTAGAAATTTCTCAATTTCTCCCCTCATCAATAAAAGTGTTTCCTGAAGCAAGCTACCATTTGCTGCCTCTGTTTTAGATATGAATAACTTTGTTTTAACTCATATGCTAGCGATTAACAGGCAACACTGAGGTCTCCCAGTAACATGCTTGAGATCACTGCAAGCCAACAGCTTAAATCTGAGGTGTTCCTTCTGAAAGTGTGAACTCAGGCATGGAATTATATCTAGTCATAAAATAGGAAATTCATAACATGAGAAGCTTTCCAATTCAAAACCCTTTAATCCACAAATGTAATCCACAAATGTCCTACACTTCAGAGAGGGCAGAGAAACAAATATGGAATGAGGAATATATGAAAGAACATGTTCTTTAAGAGTTCAATCAGACTGGCTTTCAACTTTGTTCCTTACCATGTCCCCTTCATTCTGGTCTTTCTGTGCCTCAGAGTCCTTACTGGTAAAGTGTAGTGTCATGAGGAATGAACTCTAGCCACTTGCTTTCAGTGTGACCTAGTACAAATTACTGAGAGTCTTTCAGCTTCACTTTTCCCACCTATCAAATGAAGATAGTATCACCTGCCATAGTTTATGTAAGAAGTGGGTGAGATAAAATTGGTCTTTAGCCTTGGGTCTGGTACAATTATTGCTATTTAAATGGAAGTTATTATGCTGCAGGTGGTGGAGCTGCTGATGTAATAATCTGAAGCAGATCTTCAAGGAAGGTAAACTTAACTATGGATTATGAATAGGGATATCACTACAAATGGCTCCTGTGTAATACAGATTACAATATCCAGCATGATCATTTTTTAAAAGATTATTTATTTATTTATTTGACAGCGATCACAAGTAGGCAGAAAGGCAGAGAGGGGGAAGCAGGCTCCCTGCTGAGCAGAGAGCCCGATGCGGGGCTCGATCTCAGGACCCTGAGATCATGACTTGAGCTGAAGGCAGAGGCTTAACCCACTGAGCCACCCAGGTGCCCCCAGCATGATCATTTTAAGTAGGAAATAAAACCACTAAAGGACCGTCTTAGATGAATAAAAGTATCATATTACCTGCCTTGCCTTGGTTTTAAATGAGGAGGCATAATAAGTTGTTAGGTTACTAAAGAATATACAAAAACAAAATAAAAATTTGGAACTTTTAACGAATCCCATTACCCCCAAGGTTGCAAGGTTAAGATACTGTCTTTTATTGCAGCACACTACTGCTGTTAAAGTTATAACACTTTCAAAGGCAGTTGTGTAGCTGGCCAATTAACTGCTGTGGGAAATTGACCTTCCACCAGTTATGCTGAGAATTAATATTATGACATATAATTTTGCCCAAAAGAATATCAGTGTTAGAAATGATTTGTGAAAATATAACTTCAGTTGACTGACTTTATTAAAATACTGCTTCCAAATTCTACATATTATAGAAACAACATAAAGAATTATTGTTATTATAGGTGAAAGTGTCTGAAAGAACAAGAAGGTACAAATATTAGAGTGTTATCAAAATGTTTCTGGAAAAGAAACGTACTATAAAATTTTTCCATATCTGGTCCCAAAAATGGATTTTTGAGGCAGGTTAAGCAAACCTTATATACAATAAAGTCATTCTAAAAAGGAGGATAATAACAAAAACTTTAAAATACCTGAAATCCATGTGTCATTATGGTTAAGAACTTAAAGTAAGAAGTCTTATAACTGATCAGAAAATGTAGTGCTGAGATTCGTGGCAGCCAAAAAAGAGAAGGAAAACATTTGCTCAGGGGAGATAATTTTATCCAAATTAAACTCTAAATTTACGGAAGTTTCTTTAGATAAAGAACATTTAACTAGCAACCAAGCAATGAATTAAAAGTAACAGTTTTACAAAAGATAGAGAAACTAGATTCATGTAGTAGAGTTTTAAGGAAATTTGTGAGAGGAAAAAAAAAATTCCAAGAAAATGCTAAAGTCATAGTTCTGTTAAGAGTTTCTACCTGGCTTTAAAATAATGCAGTCCTGGCATGCCTGGGTGGCTCAGTGGGTTAAAGCCTCTGCCTTCAGCTGAGGTCATGATTCCAGGGTCCTGGGATCAAGCCCCGCATCGGGCTCTCTGCTCAGTGGAGAGCCTGTTTCCTCCTTGCTCTCTCTGCCTGCCTCTCTGCCTACTTGTATTCTCTGTCTGTCAAATAAATAAATAAAATCTTTAAAAATAAAATAAAATACTGCAGTCCACAGGTGTTGTTTCTGGTAAAAGGGGGGAAAATGTCCCATACAAGAGCTCACTGCTCAATGTCTGAAACAAAAATCTTCATGGAATATTTAGTAAGCAAAGGATATCTATATCTAGGACTCAGTATCACTGATCAAAGCAAGAAGCTGATTTTATTTAAGGTTTTGTGAAACAGAGAGATCAGAATAGGTGGACTTTGGGAAGTAGGATTGATTAAGAGTTAGTTGATCTTTAGTAGCGATGGAAGTGTCTCAAGCTGTAGAATTGCCTCTAAAACTCAACCACAATGAGGTTATTTTAATTAGTTGACTTTCAGCCACGTGCTGATGTCACAAACTGGACATTTTTCAGAAGTGCAGTTGTAAAAACAAGTTATCAGGGATTAATGAAGATGGATTATAGCTAAATAACTTTCTTGATTTGGGAGTATAAAAGTTTTTATTCCTGGGGCGCCTGGGTGGCTCAGTGGGTTAAAGCCTCTGCTTTCGGCTCAGGTCATGATCTCAGGGTCCTGGGATCGAGCCCCACATCGGGCTCTCTCTGCTCCGCGGCAGCCTGTCCACCCACCCCCCGCCCCCGCCTGCCTGCCTCTCTGCCTACTTGTGATCTGTCAAATAAATAAATAAATAAATAAATCTTTTTTTAAAAAAGATTTTTTTTATTCTTTCTTTATTCTTAGACCAGAGAATCTATAAATGGGCTGTTACCTCTCTCCCCCTGTTGCCTCAGCTAAAATTTTTAAGGAGCTCATTAGCAGTCAATTGGAGTTTTGGTTCTGAGTCCTTGATTACAGGAATGCAACACTGTTGTGGAGACCAACCACGTGGGTAATAAAGTTAGCATATTGTTATAATAAGTGGGGAATTTACATTGCTATCCATATACCAGCAATGAATAATAGGAATTTGAAATTAAAAACACAACACCATTTGCCCTAGAACCAAATAATAATAATAATAATGAATCTTACTCACAAATTAAAAAAAAGTATAAGATCTATACAAAGATAACTACAAAACTAATGAAAGATATTAGAGAACGTCTATACCAGTGGAGACACATTCCACTCTCATGTGTAGGAAGATTCAATATTGTTAGAATTTCAGGTCATCCAGCTTGATCTATATAGTCAACGTAATCCCATTCAAAATCCCAGCAAGTCATCCTGTAGATGCTGACAAAGAGATTCTAATGCTTATAGAAAGACAAAGACCCAGAATAGCCAACACAATATTGAAAAAGTGGAAAAAGTCAGATTACTGATACCACCCAACTTCAAGACTTACTTTAAAGATACATTAATCAAGAAGTATAGTATTGACAAAAGAATATATAAATATTTCAGTGGGACTGAATAAACAGCCCAGGAGCAGACCCACACAAATACAGTCAAGCTGATCTTTGACAAATAAGCAAAGGTAATTCAACAGAGGAAGAATAATTTTTTCAACAACTCGTGCTGGAACAACATGATACTTAAATGCAAAAACAAAAACCAAAAGAAAGAAAAAAAAAACAACCCATGAGTTTAGAGACAGACCCTCCAAAAAAAGTACTTTAACATGGATCAGAGACTTAAGTAAAAAGGGCAAAACTATAAAATTCCTCAGGGACAGTAAAAGAGAATATCCAGGTAACCCTAGGTCTGGCAATGAGTTTTTTGATATATAACAAAGGCATTATCCATAAAAAATATTAAGTTGGACTTTATTAAAATCAAAAACTTATACTCTGTGAAAAATACTGCTAAAAGAATTAAAATACAAGTAACAGACTAGGAGAAAATATGGGCAAAACACATCAGGTAAATAACTTGTATCCAAAATATATAAAGAACTTTTAAAATTCAACAATAAGTGTTTTTGTTTTCTTTGAGTTAGTAGCAAGTAGTAGAATTAATGATTCATACAGTATTTCTATTTTGGAAACAACTCAATTTTCAAAAATAAGCCAAAGATATGAAGACACCCCACCAAAGAACATATATCAATAACAAATAAGCATATGATAAGACATTCATCATAAGTCATTAGGGAAATGTAAATTAAAACCATAATGCGATGCCAACATACAACTATTACAATGGTTAAAATCCAAAGCAATGACATCAAAGCTACTGAAGTTGTGGAGCAACAGGAACTCGCATGTATTGGTGTTCATGGAAAAGTCCCACACAGTCATATCTTCTCTACTAAGGGTTTCAACACTTCAGAATTTACTCTTCTTATCATACTAAACATACTCGTATAATAAGAGATAGCAATCACAATCCTTGATATTTACTCAGATGAGTTGAAAACATCTACTAACACAAAAACCTCACAGAGATATTTATATCAACTTTATTTTTAATAACTGAAACTTGGAAGCAACCAAGATGTTCTTAGTAGGCAAATGGATAAACTGAGTACATTAATATGATAGAATGTTAGCAGTAAAAAGAAATGAGCTCTCAAACCACAAAAAGACAATAAGGAGGAATCTTAAATGCAAATTGCTAAGCAAAAGATGGCAATCTGTAAAGGTTACATATAGTATGATTCCAACTATAAAGCATTCAGGAAAATATCAATCTATGGAGAGAGTAAAAGATCAGTGGTGGCCAGGGACTTGGGGGAAGGAAAAAGAGGGATGAATAGTTGAAGCACAATAAATTTTTAGGGCAGTGAAATTATTCTTTATGATACTGTAAATGGTAGACACATGATATTTAAATGCATGAATTTTATACGCATTTATAAAAATCTATCTAACTACAACACAAAGAGTAAACCCTAAAATAAACTATGGACTTTTATATTAGCTCATCATTTGTAACAAATGCAACACACTATTGCAAGATATTAATAATAGGAGAAACCAGGAAGGGAGGCAGTATGTGGTAACTCTCTGTACTTTCTACTCAATTTTTTTATAAATCTAAAATTGCTCTAAAAATGAATTCTATTAACTAAAAAAGACATGAAAATTCTGACTTGATTTCTTGCCCAGAGGAAAGTCATTCTACCTCTGAAAGGAAATAAGCTACATAGGTCAAAGAGTCAATGAGTAAAACAGAGCTCTTCTCAGGAGGCAGATTTAAATTTGTTCGTATGGTCAAAACTGCATAACTGAAGCCCCGAAATTATATTTTTAAAACTTAATAGGCCTCTGAGAAAAAATGGCTTACTTTTGGTCCTCCCGACATCTTTAGCATATCCACAAATTGCCTCATCAGAGTGCCTTACATCTACACTCCTAGCACTGGGTAGTGGTGTGAGTTGAAGGGAAAGGCAGACCTCATAAAGCAATCATAGTTGAAGCATCCTTGGGCATGTGGAATGATGAAATACGGAAAAGCAGAGACAAGCCTAAGATCAGTGGAACAGAATAAACAGCAGACCCACATAAATATAGTCAAGCTGATCTTTGACCAGGACCTTTGACAGGCACCTACTATGTGGCATGTCATTTCATCTCTCCAGTGTATATTTCTGATATTTTAAAGACAGTTGCCAAATGAAGTTCCACAAACATCTGTAATTGAACTAGGTCAAAATCATTGTAGTGATTCCCTTTGAAAGTTAGGGAAGTATCAAAACAAAGGACGAACGCTTCAGAACGTTACAGACCAATTCATTAAGAGATTATGTTAGTGCTACTGCCCACAGCTGTTTCAGTGGAGTCGTTTTGGGCAGTGCTAGCACCCTACAAAGTAAAAATAACAAAAAAACAAAAACTGAAATGTACAAACTCATTAAAGTTTCAGAAAGGCCCTGGAAGATTTTTATATTTTATAGACTATGAGATGCAAAATTTGATTAGTTTAGCACTAAATTATTCACGTTCTATACAATTCTTCACCGAAACACCAAAAGCGCACCTTGGATAAGTTTCAAGGAGCATTTTCTAATTTTAAAAAGATTATCAAGGGCATCAAGTGTACATTGTGCTAATAAGATATCACCATGCGGTACCTTAACCAATAAAGCTCTGGGAACGATGTTTTTTTATAGTCAAGAGAGTGACTTTAAGTCAAATAAACACTAACTTTTATGAATCAGGGAAAGTCACTTTGGCATGGTTTATGTACCTCAGGCTCAGAGATGTTTATAAGATGCATCTGTGCCTAATCGTACCTGACATAATTGCACACATTGTTACAGGGACTATCAATAAAACAAAACTGGGAAGTTTCCAGGATTCTTATCCTTTTTTTCCCTGAGCAGGGAAACCTCCCCATGAATTCGCCAGCTCCTTAAATACAAGCATTTAGGTGTGACCGTTATTACCGAGTTCTAGACATAGGAATAAATGTCAATGGAAACTTATGCCACTGCAAGACCTGACCCTAAGACATCTCACAGCAGTTGCCTTCTGACTTTTTCCCCTTATGGCTGGCTGAAATACAGGCAGTGTATTTCAACCCTGTAGAGACCTTGGAAGCTACATATTAAAGATGCCAGAACCCCCATCAACCAGGTCCCTGGCTAGCGCCATGGAGGAACCCCACCATGTCAACCCCGGCAAACAGTACACTTAGCAAGAAATAAATCTCTTTTGGCTTGAGCCACTGTACAGATTGGGATCTATTTGTGACAGTAATTAGCCTAATCTAACTAGCACACTGCCCAACATGTGGAGGACCTAAATTTAGTCATGCCCACTTGCGTTTGGTATTCTTAGAGCTTGATTCCTTGGAGAGCATACTCGAAGAGCTAAAACATCTCTAGCTACTTGAGATAGTTCTCCCCTAAGCTTTGCAAGTAGAGGAAACCTGGATTTTTGCACTGTCAAGACTAAATGCTCCCTGCAGACCTCCTCCTCAATATCTTCCCCATTTTCTCTGTCCAACTACAGACAAACTCTCTTTACCCCCACTTCCAATTTAAGCCCTTTTCTTCTTCTGCCATAATTTCATTATAACCAGCAATGTTTTACTGATCCGGCTCTTCTTACCTGGTATTCTGAAATGTATTTCATTTGCCTCATTTAGCCTGAACAACTGGTAATGTTTTATGATATACTTTTCATCACTTCTGAGCTTATCTAACGATAAAGAGGACATTTTGTTCTCTCCCAAAGTATGTCCCTGGGTTCAACAGTATACAGGGCAACAGTGCATAGATTACAGCTACACTGACAGGAGGAAGGAAGAGGTGGGAGGGTTGGACAGGGAATCCGACTGGCTCACTAGCATGACCAGTTAGCATCCCAGGTGAGTGATACTACCATGGTTCTTCTGCTACCATACATTAAATATGATAAGCTAGGTTTAATCTAATAAAAATTTATAGAACACCTGCTACATACTGAAAATCGACAGTTAAAGCAGATACCAAAAAGTAGAATGCAAAATACTTTCCCACTACAGGCTTTTGGCCTAGTGAGAGACACAAAAACATTTACATTACAGGACAGTAAATGATTAGGTGCCAATATAGATTGTATAGACAATACATGCCTCAGTTGGGTCAGAGATGAAGAGATCACTGTGAAGTGCATCTGTCAAAACACACTTCAAGAAGCCATAGGAAAGGGGCGCCTGGGTGGCTCAGTGGGTTAAGCCTCTGCCTTTGGCTCAGGTCATGATCTCAGGGTCTTGGGATCAAGCCCTGCATTGGGCTCTCTGCTCAGCGGGGAGCCTGCTTCCCCTTCTCTCTCTCTGCCTGCCTCTCTGCCTACTTGTGATCTCTCTCTCTGTCAAAAAAAAAAAAAAAAAAAATCTTAAAAAAAAAAAAGAAGCCATAGGAAAGGGACAAATACTGAACCACATCTGATCCAACTTTTCCTGTACCCTACATAGTTTATTTTTGCCTCCACTCTACACAACAGCATGCATAATTATATCAAGTGCCAGGAAATAGAAAAGCCTCCCCTCTGTTGACAGGTATAGTTTATGTGGAAAGGAGAATGTCAGAGATTCAAAGGGCATGCATTCAAGCTGGCTCTTGTCTTCATTATGAGTTATCCCTTGGGCTAAGCTATAAAAAAGCACATCACTTACATATCTGAAACATAATGAAATGACATGTTTTTAAAAGGTCAGGGTGCCAGAATGCACATAACTATTGTGTTAAATTCACTTTTTAAAAAAAAGTGACCTTAAATTCTTTGTAGAAAATCATAATTAAATGCTACATAGAATGACATTACTGAGCCCCTGAAAAATTTCATTCTAACAAAATCCCAGAGGTCTGAGGTAGTGTATTTTGTTTCAAGTATCTTCCATTCTTAAAGAATTTCCTTTTCAGTTATAAAGTCTGACTTAGCATAATGTTTTAGATCAATAACAGCTCAAAGCTAAATATAAGGATTTGGGTGGAATTATAGGAATTACAGTACTTAGCTCACAGCTACTCATCTATTTTAGCTCTACTAAAGTGTCCACATTTGACTTAGAATGTATTTCATTCGGATGACTGCTTCTTAACTCTGAGCTCTTTCCAAGGGAACCCAAGTTCTCCTGTATAACTTTTCAAAAGGCAAAAAAATGATGTGTGGAATGCTATTAAGATATTCAGTTCAGGAAACAGGTTGTCAAACCCAAAGCTTGGAGGTTGACCTCCTCAGTGCTTTATCAAAAAATGGATTATCAAAAGATAAAAAACAACCATTATTTTTGACAGTTTCAGATTTTAAGTCAATCCATCATAATTTGGTTATTATTATTATTGGCATTATTTTTTAAATTTTAATTCCAATGTAGTTAACATACAGTGTTATATTAGTTTCAGGTATACAATACAATGATTCCATATATTCCTCAAAGGATTGGTGTAATATTTTTAATATAAAAATGATTTAGCTCTCCAGTTAGAATTAAATTATATATGCCACATCTCTATTAATATCTAGATTGTCTCACTCCTTTGCTCTTCTTAATAGTATACACATCCTAACAAACTCCACCTCTAATTCAAGAGTCATTTCAAAGTATGACCTCTTTGGGGAGGTCCCTCAGACTAAAGAAACCATTCTAAACTCTGAAGTCACCTGATATTTTGCATATTCCTTCATTTGAACAAATAATATTGCTTTATGTTTGTGCATTTTTTCACTAGACTTCCTTGAAAAAAGGATTGCTTCTTATTCCCTTTTGCTTTCCAGTACCCATTAAATAGTAAGTATAGAGTAGGAATTGAATACATATTTTTAAAGAAATGTATAAATGAGTGAACTAAATTCTTTAAATCCCTTGCCCTTAGTCATAATCAACGTATTTAGCATCCTTTCTGGCCACAGCAGCCTGGAGGAAAAATGAATTAGAAAATTTTACATTCGTGAATTCAATTATTTATTTTTCCACTCACCCATTTAGTAAATGTATTTCAGTGCCCAACATACGCCAGGCACTATCATAGGAGCTAAAGAAAAAGTCTTGGGTTTTGATGTTTAAGTTCATTTCTGAGTTGTTTCATATATTTAAATATTTGCAAAGTGTGTCACTGCCAAGTTGTCAAGCAGTACCTAAGCGATGTTATGGTTGCAGCTGCAAGGCTGGCTTGTCACACTTCCACAAATTCCTTCAGTAAGGAAACAAGGAGTCCAAATGGAATTAGATAGTTTATTACTTTCAGCAATAGTACCATCTTGCCATTGATCCCAAGTCCCAGTCTGTATGTGGTGATGTGACTAGAGCTAGGTATTACCTGCACATACACTGGGAATGCATTACAGGAGGGAAACCCTTGGATCTAGAGACTCTGATCTTCTATCAGGACTATTGGAAAATCTGCCCACAATTTCCTCTGGAAAGAGGGGTTGTCTCTATTACCCTGGAATATAAGCAAATATCTCTGGGGAAAGGAGGAAGGTGTCTCCATCTTTAATGTGGGGAATATAAATAAATTTGTGCCAGAGTCACTGGCTCCATCTTTCCAAGACATCTGTTTATACAAACATCTCTGAAAAATAGGTGTGGAGCATTTGGCTGATAATGCCTAGACATATAGAGATATGAGATTTATGGAGGAATATCTTCCAAACTTATGGAATATTATAATTATATATATATTTTTTTGCTTTTTCTATTTTTTTTATTTCTTTTCAGCATAACAGAGTTCATAGTTTTACACCACACCCAGTGCTTCATGCAATGCGTGCCCTCCACAATACCCACCACCTGGCTCCCCCAACCTCCCACCCCCCGCCCCTTCAAAACCCTCAGGTTGTTTTTCAGAGTCCATAGTCTCTCATGGTTCATCTTATATATATTTTTAAGTAACATTGTTATATACCTCTTTTAAATTTATCTAATATGTAATCTAAATAGTGCAAATATGATACCCACTGTCATCCATTTAAAAATTATACAAACTCCTACAGAAGAGATTTTAATTATTATTTTCCTCCTTGATTTAATATTTTCATTCCATTTCCAACACAAAATTTACCCATTATAACTTGAAACCTGAAAATATTTTATTAATGATTCTATCATGCTTATTTGTAACTGAAATTTATTTGT
>PISX010016453.1:0-42608 GCA_004024625.1 Mellivora capensis
AGAAGGATTCTCTTTAGTCTCCATGTATTTGGGTTCCTTCCAAATTTCCTCTTGTGATTGAGTTCTAGCTTCAGAGCATTGTGTTCTGAAAATATGCAGGGAATGATCCCAATCTTTTGATACCGGTTGAGACCTGATTTATGACCCAGGATGTGATCTATTCTGGAGAATGTTCCATGTGCACTAGAGAAGAATGTGTATTCTGTTGCTTTGGGATGAAATGTTCTGAATATATCTGTGATGTCCATCTGATCCAGTGTGTCATTTAAGGCCTTTATTTCCTTGTTGATCTTTTGCTTGGATGATATGTCCATTTCAGTGAGGGGAGTGTTAAAGTCCCATACTATTATTGTATTATTGTTGATGTGTTTCTTTGATTTGTTATTAATTGGTTTATATAGTTGGCTGCTCCCACATTAGGGGCATAGATATTTAAAATTGTTAGATCTTCTTGTTGGACAGACCCTTTGAGTATGATATAGTGTCGTTCCTCATCTCTTATTATAGTCTTTGGCTTAAAATCTAATTGATCTGATATAAGAATTGCCACCCCAGCTTTCTTCTCATGTCCATTAGCATGGTAAATTGTTTTCCACCCCCTCACTTTAAATCTGGAGGTGACTTCGGGTCTAAAATGAGTTTCTTGTAGGCAACATAGGATGGATTTTGTTTTTTTATTCACTCTGATACCCTGTGTCTTTTGATTGGAGCATTTAGCCCATTAACATTCAGGGTAACTATTGAGAGATATGAATTTAGTGTCATTGTATTGCCTGTAAGGTGACCGTTACTATATATTGTCTCTGTTCCTTTCTGACCTACTACTTTTAAGTTCTCTCTTTGCTTAGAGGACCCCTTTCAATATTTCCTGTAGAACTGGTTTGGTGTTTGCAAATTCTTTCAGTTTTTGTTTGTCCTAGAAGCTTTTGATCTCTCCTTCTATTTTCAATGATAGCCTAGCTGGATATAGTATTCTTGGCTGCGTGTTTTTCTTGTTCAGTGCTCTGAATATATCATGCCAGTTCTTTCTGGCCTGCCAGGTCTTGGTGGATAAGTTTGCTGCCAATCTAATATTTTTACCATGGTATGTTACAGACTTCTTTTCCCAGGCTGCTTTCAGGATTTTCTCTTTGTCACTAAGACTTGTAAATATTACTAGTAGATGACGGGGTGTGGACCTATTCTTGTTGATTTTGAGGGGGGTTCTCTGCACCTCCTGGATTTTGATGCTTGTTCCTTTTGCCATATTAGGGAAATTCTCTACAATAATTCTCTCCAATATACCTTTTGCTCCCCTCTCTCTTTCTTCTTCTTCTGGAATCCCATTTATTCTAATGTTGTTTTGTCTTATGGTGTCACTTATCTCTCGAATTCTCCACTCGTGGTCCAGTAGCTGTTTGTCCCTCTTTTGCTCAGCTTCTTTATTCTCTGTCATTGGTCTTCTATATCACTAATTCTTTCTTCTGCCTCATTTATCCTACCAGTAAGAGCCACCATTTTTGATTGCATCTCACTAATAGCTTTTTTTATTTCAACTTGGTTAGATTTTAGTTCTTTTATTTCTCCAGAAAGGGCTTTTATATCTCCAAAGAGGGTTTCTCTAATATCTTCTATGCCTTTTTCGAGCCCGGCTAGAACCTTGAGAATGGTTATTCTGAACTCTAGATCTGACATATTACCGGTGTCTGTATTAATTAAGTCCCTAGCCTTCAGTACTGCCTCTTGTTCTTATTTTTGTGGTGACTTTTTCCGCCTTGCCATTTTTTCCAGATAAGAGTATATGAAGGAGCAAATAAAATACTAAAAGGGTGGCAAAGACCCCAGGAAAATGCCCTTTAACCAAATCAGAAGAGACCCCAAATCGTGGGGGGGGGGGAGAAAGGGGATAAAAAGAAGTTCAGGAAAAAAAATTAAAAAAGAAAACAAATAAAGAAAAATATAAAAAAGAAAAAAATATATGTATATTAGACTGGTGACTAGAACAGGGTCACACACTTAATTGTGGGGTATTTTGGTCTTTTAGAAGAAAGTACCTCCCCAAATTTTAAAGAATGAAAAACGTATATAAGGGTAAAGACAATGAAGGGATGGAATATGCCTATAAAGATGAAAAACCAAAAAAAAAATTTTTTTTAAATTTCTAAAAAAAAAGGAGTTGATAAAGTAAGTTGGTTGGGAGAATAAAGAAAAAGAAAGTGGAGAGAATTTGCTCAGGCTGGAGACTAGAACAAACCCGGAGCTAGATTTAGGGTATATTTTGATCCACTAGAGGAAGTTGTACCCCAAATTTTTTAGAAGAAAAAACCCTTATGTGAATACAAAAAATAAAGTTAAATACTATGAAGGATAAAATATGACTATAATAATGAAGGTTCAAAAAAGATTATTATTTTTTTGGAAAGGTATTGTTAAGATAAACTAGTTAAAAATGTTAAAAAAGAAAAGGGTAAAAGTTAAAAAAATGTAGCAGAAAAAAAAAAGAAAAAAATAAAATTAAAGAAAAAATTAAATTAACTGCAAGACTAAGGAATCATGGGGAGAAAGCCATGAATTCCGCACTTTGTTTTCTCCTCCTCTGGAATTCCGCTGCTCTCCTTGTTAAGTGAACTTGGTCTTGGCTGGATTTCTTTTGATCTTCTGGGGGAGGGGCCTGTTGTAGTGATTCTCAAGTGTCTTTGCCCGAGGCAGAGCTGCACCGCCTTTCCCAGGGGCGGGGTAAGTAATCCACTCGGTTTCGCTTTCGGGGGCTTTTGTTCCCTGGGCGCTTTCCGTAGAGTCCGGAGGACGGGGATGAAGATGGCGGCCGCCCAGTCTCCGGCCCGGAGGAACCGAGAGCTCAGGGCCCCACTCCTCGGTGCGCCCTCAGAGAAAAGCCCCAATGACTCCTGTCTCCCTGGCCTCCGGCCGCGCTCCGAGCTCACCCAGCCTGCGGCCGGTTCAAGGTGACCCCGAGCTGAGAGCTCACTCCTCGGCTCCGTCTCTGTAGCCGGCTTCCCGCTCCAATACCTGTGAGCTCTGCGACACTCAGACACCCCCGATCCTTCTGTGACCCTGCGGGGCCTGGGGCCACACTGACCCCGCGTGGGCTTCACCCCGGTGTAGCCTCTGGAGCGTGTCCCTCCGTGGAGCAGACTTTTAAAAGTCCCGACTTAGTGCTCCGTGGCTCCGCCGCTGGCTGGGAGCCGGCCCTCCCCCGCGGTCTATCCTCCCATCGCTTTCGATTCACTTCTCTGTCGGTCCTACCTTCCAGAAAGTGGCCGATTTTCTGTTTCCAAAATTGCTGTTCTTCCTCTCTTCGATCTCCCGTTGGATTTGTAGGTGTTCGCAATGGTTTGATAAGCTCTCTAGCTGATGTCCTGCCACCTGATGTCGTCTCAGCTGCTACTTCTCCGCCATCTTGACTCCTCCTCCGAAGATGCTCTTTGATGAAAAATCCAGCTAGGAGAATCTGGCTCAGGGAAGAAATATTATGATATATGTTATGAGGACATAGTGGTCTAGCTCTGGACCAAGACTCATATTTTCTCAGACTCTGTCTGGGTCTTTAGTTCTAATGAGGCATGTCTTGGTGGGCTCCAGGCTGGGGACTGGTCACCAGAAATACGAAGCGATGACTATAAGCTGGGAACTTTTCAACCTCACCATCTGTCCTCCAGGGAGAGGCAGCGGTGAAGATTGAGTGAGTCATTAGTTATACCTACAAGAGGGAGCCCCCTTAAAGATCACTAAAGCATGGGATTCAGGGAGCTTCTGGGCTGGTGAACCCCATGCAGGTGGTGGGAGGCTGGTGCACCCCAACTCCACAGGGACAGAAGCTCCTGAGCTGGACTCCTTTTGGACTTTGCCTATGTTATCTCTTCATCTGGTTGTTCATCTGTATCCTTTATCACATTCTTTTTTATGTAATAAACTGGTAAGCATAAATGTTTCCCTGAGTTCTGTGAGCCATTCTAGAAGTTATGGAACATGAGGAGGGGGTTATGGGAACCCTGGTTTATAGCCATTCAGTCAGAGGCACAGGAGATAGCTTGGGACTTGCAAATTTGTCTGAAGTAGGGTAGTGCGGGGAGACTGAGCCCTTAACTTGTGGAATCTGACCCTAACTCCAGGTAGATGGTGTCAGATCTGAGTTGAATTGGAGGACACCCAGCTGGTGTTAGAGAATCGGTCAGTATAGAGAATAAAACCACACATCTGGTCACAGATGTTTTCTGTGAGTGAAATGAGTAGGAAAAAATTTTCCTTTAGTTGATGTAGAGGGGTTTTCCTTTTCAATTGATCATTTTCTTTGTGACTTTTGTTTTTTGCATTTTGTTTGATAAAGCTTTCTTTCCTCTAAAATCATGGAGATATTCTGACATATATATATATATATATATATATATGTATATATATTGCTTTAAAGTTTTATAGGTTAAAAACTGAATTATTAAACCATCTGAAATTTTCTGAGTATTGAAGGACACATCTCTAAATTTACTTTATTTTCCAAAATAGCCCAATTCTGCAAATGCTAATTATTGAATAGCCCTTTCTTTATTGTGTGCTAAAATCAACATAGTCCTCATCCATGTGGATACTTGATTCTGTTCTGCTGATCTGCTTGCCTGCTTTTATGGTAATATCACAATTTAAATATTAAAAATGAATTGTGCGCCATGTCCTTTTTTTGTCCTTCTCTTTCAAGTGTGGTTGATCACTCCTAATTACTATACTAATTACTTTTTAAATATAGTTTCAATTTAGTTTGTTAAGGATTTTGAAATAGAAAAAGCACACTAGGTAGAAATGAAGGAAATGTGAATAGAGTATGGACTTCCATTAATAATAATGTAAATGTATTAGTTTGTTAACTAATTATGAATATCGATATTATTGTAATTATATCCCTATTATTGTAAGGTATTAATAATAGAAGCAGGGTACCTGGGTGTCTCAGTCAGTTAAATGCCCAACTCTCAGTTTCCGCTCAGGTGGTCGGAACACAATCTCAGGGTCTGTGGGCTCAGTGCTCAGAGCGGAGTCTGCTTGTCCCTCTCCCTACTCCTCTGCCCCTACTCTGCTTATGTGTGTACTCTCTCTCCAATAAATAAATAAATAAGTAAATAAAATCTTAAAAAATTAATAGAGGAAATTGGATGTGGGCTATATGGGAACTCTCTGCACTATCTTTACAATTTTTCTGTAAGTTTGAAATTATTCTAAAATAAAATATTTGTGGGGTGCCTGGGTGGCTCAGTTGGTTAAGCCTCTGCCTTTGGCTCAGGTCATGATCTCAGGGTCCTGGGATCGAACCCCTCATTGGGCTCTCTGCTGAGCAGGGAGCCTGCTTCCCCACTCCCTCTGCTTGCCTCTTTGCCTATTTGTGATCTCTCTCTTTGTCAAATAAACAAATAAATAAGTAAAATCTTTAAAAAATGACAATATTTGTTAAAAAGTAAGGTTTTCCAGTTTATTAAAAGATCCTATAATGATTTTTTTATTGAAACTTCCCTTTTTAGTCCAAAACTAATTTGTTGAGATTATTTTAAAATCTTATAATGATGTTTTATTGGGATGGAAATAAATTTATAAATTCCCTTAAGAGAAATTAAACTACTAAGATTTCTCTTCCAAAAATATGGTATGTTTTTGTAGTTACTCAAGACTTTGCTAAAGATATTTTTCTTGATTATTTTCACTCTTCTTAAGCATTTTCTTATTTAGTGTCCAATGGTTATTTCTGGTTTGCAACAGCAAAAAAAGGTTTGTCAGTGATTTTGCATGTAACTCGATTTACCTTCCAAATGCTTATCAGTTCTAATAGTTTGAGTGCTAAATTTCTTGGGGGTTCAGGGATATCATTATAACACTGAACTATCAACATCTTTTCATTGTTTTATTCTTCTCTTACTTATTTTCCTATCTGCGAAGCACACATAAACCTAGGAATGACAGGTGTCTTAGTGAAACTGTAGGAGACTTGCCAGGGGATGAATGTGTTACCTAACAGATAATGGAACAGAAATATAGACAAAGTTTGGATTCTGTGATAGCATTGTTGACTCCTTCATCAAACCTGAACTGTATTTTTGTTCATGAGATAAATAAACATCTAATTGTTTAAGTCACTCTACTTGGGTTTTCTGGGAGCTTGCCTGTCATTGTGTTCCCAACTCATGGACCATGTACTCAGGGTACCACTCACTAATGAATATTGAATTTAACAGAATATTTAGTATCAACATGGTTACTTTATATTCTTTTAAGCTTCTTGAGTTATATACCAAGTGCAAATATAGAGAGAAGGGAGAGGAGAGAGAGAAGATAAATCTTTTCACATTTATGTGGAAAGTATCCTGTTGGTGGGAAATATCTGTCCCAGAATTTTTTTTTTTTCACTTTAAGCTGTAGATGTGGTAAATTACATTTTTATTTTATTTTTAAAAATATTTATTTGACAGAGAGATCACAAGTAGGGAGAGAAGCAGGCAGGGGGTGGGGGGTGAAGCAGGCTCCCCGCTGAGCAGAGAGCCCGATGTGGGGCTCGATCCCAGGACCCTGGGATCATGACCTGAGCTGAAGGCAGAGGCTTTAACCCGCTGAGCCACCCAGGCACCCTGGTAAATTATATTTTTAGATTTCATAATATTAAGCATTCTTTGCTTTGTTGAAATAAACTCCATTTGTTCATATTATAAATTTATTTTTCTTTATAATGATTTTATTTACTAATATTTTATTTGGAATGCCTTTCTATGCTCACAGCTGAGCCTAACTTTTTTTCTTTTACTATCTTGGTCTGACAATAATATCAGGGTGATTCTAGCCTTGTACAATGACTTTTGAGTAGCTTTTCATAGTTTCCAGTGGTTTGAAATGATTGTGGAAATTATGTGTTCTTTGGAAGTTTGATAAAATCATTCATAAAACCATCTGTGTGTCTTAGAGTAATAGATATTTATTACATTTCCAATTACTTCTATGGAATTATGTATTGAATATTAATGTTTTCACATTGGGAGCCAACTTCAGTAAATACATTTCATGGAATATTGCTCATATTATCTAGAACATCACAGATTGAGATGGAGTTGAATAACATTCTCTAACACTTGTTTTGAAATCTTTGTGTATCTTTTTTTCATTCTTCTAATTTTCCTTCATGCTTTGTTAATTCTTTTTTCAAGATCATATTAACCAATTATCTGTTTCATGTATCCTTCGAACAGAAAATATTAGTTATATGGATTAACTGTTTTTCATTTTTTTAAACTATTGTTCATTTTGACTTTATTTCATCAATTTCTACTTTAGTCTTCTTTGGTCAAGCCTTTCTTCTTTCATTCAATTTTATTATTTTCCCACCATTTTGAATTGAAACTTTAATTCATTTTTCCCATTTTGTTTGGTTTCTGTCAGAAGGATTTAATGCTATAAATCTTTCTTCTTTCCATTGACCCTGCACTATAGGTGTTCATATATAATGACTTCTTTGTCTCCAGTTTTAAATAGATGGCAACTTCAATTTTCATTTTCAAGCAACATTTATCTAAAAGTGTGCTTCCGGTTCTTTTAGGTACATAGGTTCACAGCAGCAATAACCAGCTCAGTGCTAACCCCTTCTGGACCCATGCGTGGTGTTATTTATTGCCTCCTCTGTAGCTGATGATTTCTTGGGTGGTCATCAAATGTGATACAGAGATGCTTACACAGTGTGGCCACTCTTACAGATCCACTCACATATTTATTTACTCCTCAGACCTTCTTGTCCTCAAATTTTCAATTTCCAGTCTTGTTCTTTCCAGGTCCCTGATAAACCAGCCAAACCCACTCACGTCTGCCCAGGAATATAGTAGATCCTTACCTCAGATCTATGTTTTCTCAATATGAAGTGGATGACTAGGTGGTTGGCCTGAAGCTCTGCCATTAGGAAGATATCTTTTCACCAGTGTCTTTCTGAGATACCCTGGAGCGACGGTGGGGGAGGGGGAGGTGGGGGGCAGTTATAAATCAGCAGCACTCTACTTTTGGCTCTCAGCAACATACCAGGCTGATTCATCTGTTAACCAGGTCTGTGTTTTCTTCCTGTATCGGGTGGTCCTAGTGAAGCCCCCATTAATGTATTGGTGTAAGTTGAGAGAAAGACATTGTTAAAACTAAAGTAAATGACATAGGAATGTAGACTACCTATTTCCTCCTGACCACTTTAAAATGTTATTGATGTGATAGAACTCTAAATCTTGCAGCATTTACCTCCCACTCCCTGCAGTACAGGTATCCTAAAATACATCCAGAGTAGTTGCCACTTTTCTGACGACCTGGCCAGTTAACCTAATGTCATCAATATGGTGAAGAGTATGATGTTCTTCAGAATGTCCAGATAATCAAGGTCCTTTCAGGCTCTACTTATCAATAAGGGAAAAAAGTTAACATAGCTCTGAAACATATTGTAAATATATACTGTTGTCCACACCAAGTGAATCCAAACTGCCTCTACTTGTGTGTATTGTTGGGTCAATGAGTGTGTAATAACGATCAGGGTATATGTGGATCTGTTTTATTAATGACACCCTGCCTGACACCACAGCTGCAATGGTGCTGCCATTGGTGAACTTGCAGTGAGCCACTGTCACCCACGACAATCCATCTGATGTTTGCAGGAGCCACACTGGTGAATGGAATGGGGATATGATGGAAACTACGATCTCTATTCCTGTAAGTCTTTAAGGGTGGCATTATTAATCTGCTACTTCAGCTGTAATGTGGTACTGATTCTGATATACAATTGTGGTAGGAGTTGGGGAAAGTTTAATGGGCCTTCGTTCAGCCTTTTATACCACAGTGGACACCAGTCAACAAGTCAAGAACCAATGTGAGAGAGCTTCAGGGTTAATAAGTACATGGAGACTTGGGGACTGTGGGGTCCTTGGAAGAGTGTGGAAGCTCCACACCATTTTCCCATACCCTGCCCTATGCATCTCTTCCATCTGGCTGTTCTTGAGTTATATCCTTTATAATCAACCTGTAATCTAGTAAGGAAAAAAAAAAAAAAGGAAGCAGTGTGAACCAATTCATCCCGTTATGCTCTGGGCATAGGAAATGACCACCATATGATCCATGGACCCACTGAAGTCTGACAGGCACAATAATAGCTCCCCAAAGACACCACTAGAATCTTTGACAAAAGGGACTTTGCAGAATGATTAGGGATATGGAGTTTGGGATGGGGAAATTCTCCTGAATTACCTAGACTGGGCCCAATCTAATCACATGAATTCTTTTTTTTTTTTTAAATTTATTTATTGGACAGACAGAGATCACAAGTAGGCAGAGAGGCAGGCAGAGAGAGAGGAGGAAGCAGGCTCCCTGCAGAGCAGAGAGCCCGATGTGGGGTCCGATCCCAGGACCCTGGGATCATGACCCAAGCCGAAGGCAGAGGCTTTAACCCACTGAGCCACCCAGGCGCCCCTAATCACATGAATTCTTAAAACCAGAGGATCTTACCCAGCTGTGATCAGAGAGAGTGCAATGACCGAAAACTCAGAAACACAAGAAAGACTCAGTCAAATGATGGCTTTAAAGACAGAGCAAGGGAACACAAGCCAAAGAGCACAGGAAGCTCTAGAGGCTAGAAACAGCAGGGACACAAGTTCCCTCCTGGAGCCTCCAGAAAGGAATGCAGCCCCACTGATACCTTGATTTTAGCCCAGTGACTCCCATGTTGGACTTCTGACCTATAGAACCCCCAATAAATCAACTTGTGGTGTTTCCAGCCACCAAGTTTGTGATAATTTGTTAAAGCCACAATATAAAACTAATACAGACCCATTTTGAGATGGACTTGGGCCAGATCTATTCATCAATTGGCCAACATGTGTTTCCACTCTAACAGAGGGCCCACGACAGCATTTATGTCTTCTGGTATCTACGTTATCTTGGCCCCCATAGCCAAAAATCCTTGAAAACTTTGAGAGTTTCCCTTTCCCCATATGCGGTCAATCTGGTAAGTTACCACACTACCATTCAAGGAAGAACTGAGGAGGTTGCTGTTGAAGACCAGCCAGATCCTCAATTCATATAAACGTTGTGGCAGTGCACATCCTTCTTCAACGGGAACTGATCTCTTTCTAGTTCCATGATTTCTCATTCTGTGTGCCAGCTCATATCTGGAAACTGGCAAAAGATTCTGATTTCACAAAGTGGAGGCAAATTGCCACTAATCCTTATGGGTTAGGGTCCCTTGCAGGAATGGCTGAGTCCAGAGTTAGGACAAGAGAAGGTTAAGATGAATCCGGAATATCTTATGTTAAAAAGCAAGAAAGTGTTCAAAGAATGATGGGAACAGATCAAAGGACACAGAACCATGGTTACATAAAATTATAACAGTAGTAGAAGACAGGTGAAGGGCACATGAACTCTATACTATGCTGCATCCCTTTTCAAAGTAAATGTGTCTTTATTTTTCTTTTTTCATTTTAAAGATTTTAATTTATTTATTTGAGAGAGTGAGAAATAGCATGATGAGGGTGGAAAGGGGAAAGGGAGAGGCAGACTCCAGCAGGGAGCCCGACAAGGGGCTGGATCCCAGGACCCTGGGATGGGATCATGACCTGAGCCAAAGGGAGGCACTTAACTGACCAATCAACTCAGATGCCCCATAAACGTTTCTTTAAAATGACACAGAAGCCAGGCTGGAGGAGTTCTTGCAGTACAAATCTGGGATAATTTCAGCATATAAATGAATAATGATACTAATATAGGAATAAATAAATAGGAATCCATATTGAATAGAAGAAAGAGAGAGGGAGGGGGAAGGGAGGGAAAGACAGAAGAAAGAGACAAAAGGAAGATGGAAGAAGAGTGATTTTTTTTTTCCTTAAGTAAAATGCCAACTAGTAACTGTAGAAAGGACAGTGGAATTAGAAAATCATAGTATAATTAATTCAGCCAAGAAACATTAATAAGTACTAAAGCAACTGGAAAAGGTGATGAGGAATGGAATATTTACATTTACAGCCCCATAAAATACTTCTTAATCACAATAAGAAAGAAGAGGAACTTTAAGTGGAGAAATCCAGAACGTACTACCTTAATCAAGGAATCAAAGTTCCTATCACCTGTTATGAGCAAAACTGACATCTTGTGCCTTCTTTGTAAGATGCAATGAGGACACAGCATAACCTCTATGATATTTCCTTCTTTTTTTAAGTTTTATTTATTTGAGAGACAGAGTGAGTGGGAGGGAGAAGGAGAGACAACCTAAAGCAGAGTGCAGAGTGCAGAGTGCAGAGCCTGACACAGGGCTCAGTCCCCCAGCTGTAAAGATCATGACCTGAGTTGATACCAAGGATTGGAAGTTTAACCAGGCACCCCTGCTCTCTATGATATTTCTGCTAAAGATGTGTAAACTATCTAATCATAAGGAAATGTCAGATAAACCCATGTTGAGGAATTGGGCTTATTTTATAATAACTTCTGTACTCCTCAAAGGTATAAAGTCATAGAAGTCAAGGAAGGATTGAGGGATTTTTCTGGATTGGGGAGACTAAAGAGATACAGGAAATCAATGCAATGCATCATGCTGGATTGGATCCTTTTGCTATAAGCAATATTATTGGAACAACTGTTAAAACCTGAGTGGAGTGTGAATTAAGTCATAGTTATGTGTAAATGTAAGTTTCATAATTTTGACAATTGTGTTATGGTTATATAGGAGAATGATCTTGTTTGTAGGAAGTACACTGAGGTATTTGGGTATGATGGAGCAAACTGTTCTCAAATAATGTAGGAAATAATGCAGGAAATAACAGAAAGTTATTTGTACCAATCTTACAATCTTCTGTAAGTCTGAAATAATGACAAAACTAAAAACAAACTTCTGGCACCTAAAAGAACACTAAATCCTTTGGGATATTCTCAGGCTTGGCTAAGTCTCCTCAGCCTCAGAGGTGAGCTACAGGAAATAGGGATCTTATTCAATGTGAACACAAGGGCCCCCATCCCCAAGCTCAAACTCTGAAGGAAGCACAGATATGAGTTTGCTTACATGCGTCCCACTGGTCTTCCTTTCTGGACAATAGCAAACTTGTCTAATTGCTTCAATGGAACATACATCCCCAAAGGCTTTAATGAAGAGAGGAAAACATTTTTACTTCTCCAATCTGAGACATTCGGTGAGAATTTAAAGTATAAATGGTCTTTATTACCTCAGAATAGTCCTTTAGGAGTCAGAAGATCTGATCTTAGACTCCTGGTGTGAGATGTGCTGAAGCCTCAGTATGGCTTTACAAATCATACTTTTTTTTGGCTCAACACAAGTTGAGGGTCAAAGTAACTGAGGTCACGGATGTAGATGTGAATTGTATACTCATCTGGTGAGCAGCTGCTCTCTCACTCTGATGTCCTTGTAGAATTTGTTTTCAAGCTCAAGTTACAAGCAAGTTACAAAGTAAAGTCACAAAAGGGCAAATATCTTCAAGAACAGAGACCACTAACCAACTTCCTAGAACTAAAGCTAATTTTCAGAGAAGAGAAAAGAATAAGAAAATAAGAATGAGAACAGAAGTAAATCCTGACAGTATTTTCTCATGGATACTTTAAGAGGAGGCAGGTAATTAAATTATTTATTTATTTTCTAATAATATATGTTTTTTTACCCTGATCCACTTTTCTGTGAACCATAAAAATAGGATTGGCAATCACACTTAGTGATATTATTAATGGTTGTATTACCTTTGACAAATCTAGGAAAAACGAGGACCACAGGGATAATTAACATGAGGAAGGAAATGCTGGACTGAAGCATGACTTTTAATATAGTTGGTAATGGCAAGAAGACAGATAATTGTAGAAGTAGAATTCATGTAGACAGAAGTACTAAAAATTCATGCTTATAAAGTTCCAGACAGAATTCAGATTCTTGGATTCTGACACAGAACTTCTAGCAAAACTTCAAGAATCTGCATATTCATCACATGTTCATTATGATGTCAGAGATAGGTCTGCTAAATTCACTTTTTGTCCATGTTATTGCTAATAATTTATAAAGTTGTACCATTTTTATATAACTTGTATGGATAAAATATGCTTCAAAATGTTTCCTTTATCCTGGAATACTATAAGAAAACTTTCTATAAAAATAAGTCTTTCAGACATTTGAAAAATCCATCCGTAATAACTGACTCATCACATTGGATTAAATTTCCCTCAGTCTAAGATTTCACTAATTCAAGCTAAAGAGGGGTCAGTTTCTTCTTTTCTATAGGAAAATTCTACTTATTTTTTAAAATTCTATTGATTTTATTGGATATCATTATTTTTACCTCTAGACATGGACTGTATAAATTTCTTCACACCAGTCAGTTTTGAGAATAAGCTGACTATATTAAACTTCTTAAATAGATCAATAATTAATGTACCTCATGTGATCAGTGACTCCAATTATAAATGAACTAGTGCAAAACAAAATAAATTAACAAAGCGAATTGTTTCCCAAATCTTTACAACATTCTATGTGTCATATTGCCTTAATTTGTGCCTAGATGAGTTAATCACTTTAATTTTTTTTAAAAAACTGAAAATTTCCTATAAGTTCTTTTTGTTTTCCAGATAAACAAAGTTGTATACATTTATATTTGGCAACAATCAGATATGAGTGATTTGATAAGGTGGGAAGGTTGCAGATGTCCATTTGCCTAACAGACCTGTTCGCTATGAGGTCCTGCAGAAACTTCTTACTTGGTCCTCATGACTGTCTCCACCAACCCAGAAGTTCTTCCTTCCCTTCTGTATTCCATTTCATGAAGCGTCTGTGCAAATAGGGAGACGCAAACTTGAAGACACTGCTTCACCCTCCCATCTCTTACCTGATAGATCTCTCAGGGCTGCGGATTATCTTGCAGAGGCTCGGCGGCTGCACGCTCTCTTTACTGCAGTTCTCAGCCCAGAGCAGGTCAGGCGCAGCCCCTTTGACAGAATTCCTCTCTTCCAATCCACTGCAGCCAGAGTAAGGCCGAAATTAGCAATTCCACAACATATCTACTTAGAATCACTCAAAGCTACACACGAAGCTGAGCCTTCAAACTAGCACTGCTCTGACCAAAGTGAACTCACCTTAACTTTGCTGCCTTCCCAAGAACTTAGAACATGGAGACACATTAATGGTAGGAGAGCATCATCAAGACAGCATCATCTATCCCACACTACCAAATTTCAGAACAAATTTCGCCTCCAAAATTTCATAGTAATTCTTTGAAATTTGTCACATGTTTTGAGCCTGACAATTTCCCATAGCCTTATCAATCTGCATGAGAGCTGAAGCTTTGTTGGACTTATAATTGGGATATATTTGCACATGTTTACAGTCAGCGTGCCTGATAGACTAAAAAAGCTCTGGTAAATAATTCAACAAACAAATTAAAAGATACATTTGTTTGGTGTCTGTATTCTTAACCAAATATTAACATATTAACTCATTTCATCCTCCAAACAACTCTCTGAAGTAGGATCTATTATTATGCCCCTTTTTCCGATGATAAAGCTGAGGCATAGAGTGTTTAAATAACTTGCTCGAGGTCTGTTATACTCAATAGCATTACTAGGATATGAAACCATGCTCAAGTTTGGGCTCCTTAGCACTACGCTGACTCTCAACTATTTGTTGGTCACTCAAGTCAAGATATTCAGAAGAAGTTAAATGTGCAGATCTAGATTTCAGAATAAAAATGTAAGAGCTGTTGATTTAGTAATCATCAGCATATGAATGGTATTTGAGTCAAATGTAAAGAAGATATCACTCAGAATCAATTCAGTTTGAATTGGGTCCAAATTCAAAGAAATACTAACACCCAAGATTTGTGCTGAGCAATAGGAGCTATTATTGATGCTCCTACTGCCTTTGTGTGACATTGACGTTTGATACTTTTGTCCATATCAGTCAATTCCATTTCACAGTGGAATAGACAAGAATTAACAGTGGAATAAAGAGAAAGATAGCAATTTAATGAAAATAATACTAATAATTAGAACAAATAAGTAGTCTTTATCACATTGTTGCAATACAGTTCAATATGCTATGAGATATAATTACATACATGACTTCATCCTTACAATACTATTTTAAGGTGCGCACTTTTTAAAAAATTTAATTAAAAATTTTTTTTTTTTGAGAGAGACAGTGTATGCACTAGCAGGGATAGAGGCACAAAGGGAGAGGGAGAGAAAGAATCTTAAGCAGACTCCACATAAAATCTGATGTGGAGCTCAAACCCATGACCTTGAGATCATGACCTGAGCTGAAATCAAGAGTTGGACACTTAACGGATTGAGTCTCCAGGAGTCCCAGGCTTGCACTTTTCCATTCCTAGTTCACAGATATGAAAACTGAGAACAGAGTGGTTAAAAATCTTGACTAATGTTATGTGACCAGTAAGGGTAGAGCTAGGACTTGAACAATTGTCATAATATACTGCTTTGAGCTATATATTTTGTATTTATATTTTCTAAGTAACTATAAGTTTCATTTTAAAAATACATACTTGTATTAAAAGTAATATATACAAGAGTTGAAGCAACAAGAAGTACAAAAAGATCTATCATAAAAAGCAAAAATAATTTCATATGCTCTCTTCCAACACCAAACTGCATACTCCAAAGATGGAGTTCTTAACTATTCCTATTTCAGTTCATCCTAATAATTCCAAACATATATTTATATCTTGATTCCTTAATCTACCAATTTTAGTATCTGTTGATGGAGCTTTAACCAATATTACTAGCTATCTTTTTTAAAAATTTAAATTTTTAAATTTTTTATAAACATATAATGTATTTTTATCCCCAGGGGTACACGTCTGTGAATCGCCAGGTTTACACACTTCACAGCACTAACCACAGCACATAGCCTCCCCAATGTCCATAACCCCACCCCCCTCTCTTGAACCCCTCCCCCCAGCAACCCTCAGTTTGTTTTGTGAGATTAAGAGTCTCTTATGGTTTGTCTCCATATAAATCAAGGCCTCTTTTCCTACCTCCCCAACCCCCCATGTTACATCTCCACTTCCTCATATCAGGGAGATCATATGATAGTTGTCTTTCTCTGATTGACTGATATAGCTATCTTATTATTATTGTCCTTCTTCCATTGATTGTGTACCTTTTAGGATAGACTCAGACTTCTCTACCTTCTTTCATTACATTTGCAAATTTCTATTTTTTTAAAGATTTTATTTATTTATTTGACAGAGAGAGATCACAAGTACACAGAGAGGCAGGCAGAGAGAGAGGGGGAAGCAGGCTCCCCGCTGAGCAGGGAGCCTGACACAGGGCTCGATCCTAGGACCCTGAGACCATGAACCGAGCCTAAGCCAGAGCTTAACCCACTGAGCCACCCAGGTGCCCCAGTTTGCAAATTTCTTGTCTCTCTTGCCTTCCTTCTATTCATCCTCTTTGGGACACCTCGGAGGTCTTTCCAGCACTAACTCTGGCTTGTCAAATCTGACGTAAGTTTTCTAACATCTCTAACTCCCTAACAGGTAAAGGAGAATGAGATTAGCAAAATTGGTTTATCACAGAGATAAGACAGAAAATCACAATTCTTCCCATTTGTCCACATGTTTCCACCCACCTGACACCTAAAGAAAATTAATGTTCAATAAGTAAGAAAAAGATAAACATATAAAATATTTTATGACATAAGATAAATAATTCTGATCATAATTATTGATTTAGATAATTAAAAAGTAAGAACAACCAATACTATCTGCCAATATAGAGTGATAGATAAAATATTATATATCTCTATAATTATTGATTTAAAATAATTGCAAAAAGCATGTTTAACTATTGTTACTCTGTGATCATGGGAAAATGAATTGTCATGTTGGTTTTCTAATAATTTCAGTCATAATTCTTTTCAATAATTATTTTTGGTTATCTTTGTAATATCCAGTTTTCCAAAAAAGGTTACTTTTAGCAATTTATATTGGTCAATATATAGTTATTTTTGAATTTATCACTTATTTTTAAATTTAAAATCCAGCAACTTGTGAACTAATGACAATTACATATTTCTTATTTTTTTAGAAAACTGAGTTTTGGTGACATTTCCGTAGCTTGATTTGTCTTCCATTGAGTTCTTTGACATTCTTCTTCAATTGAGACCAAACCAGAGATTAAAGGACTCAAATCATTGGATTCATCTGAATTGCATCAAATGGAAGATTACTGGGGTCATGGATTAATGAATTATCTTTCTATTTCAGTCTTGTGTGTAGAAATTTGGCTTGACAAACAAGCCTGGACTTGAATCCCACATCTTCAGCTTCCTAACTGTGCATCCTTGGTAAGTTATTTAATACCTGTATCCTTCAAATTCAGGTATGAGGATTAAATAAAACAGTCCAAGAAAATACTTAGCGCAGAGCTTGGCACTAAGTCAGGGCTTAATAATATTGTTAGTGATTGTACATTGATTTGTGTGAGTTTTAATGAATGTTTGCTCCTCCCACTAGACTATAAATCAATGAGATAAATTACTATCTATTCTTTTAAGCAGCATATCTCTATGATGTAATATGGTGAGTGATATAGAATAGGAGCTCCATAAATATTTATTGAATACAGAATTACTTATTAATATAAATGTTTTTAGTAATTTTTATTTCACAGATGATAATCTTAACTTCTCTGACCCAAGGCTATATTGACATACAGATCAGCAGAGCTCTTTTTAAATCACTTAGAGTAACACATCTAGTCAAAAGTTTGCTTCTCATCTATACAGCTATAATTAATTTAAACTGGCTAAAATTGTTTAGTCTTCGCTCATAACACTGCTAATATTTAAACTCAAAATAGCATGGGAAAAATTCTTGTCTTGATCATATATAATACAGACCTGGTCTTTCCTGCTTATAATAGTAATAATATCTCTAGCGTTGTTTATCACACGCAAAGCCCTTTACAAACAAAAGTAATGGTGTAAGACATCAGTATGTATGAGCTACTTGTACAGAGGTGGAGGTGGAGATGTGGCTCCTTCACTCTCTCCTCTGCCTTTTCTGGTTCTCTCTTGTCCACCAGCTCTAGTAGGAACTACTTAGGTAACTAAAGGGGTTACTGGCAGATTCACAAATCTCTTTATGCACCCGAGCTAGAGGTGACTCCCCAGACAATCCACATAGCACCAAGTCAGTCTTCTGACTCAAAACACCATATTTGGTACAGGGTGCCTGGGTGGCTCAGTTGGTTAAGCATCTGACTCTTAATCTCAGCTCAGGTCTTGATCTCAGGGTCTTGAATTCAAGCCCTGTGTTAGGTATGGAGCCAAAAATCAAAACAAAAAGAACCCCCTCACCATGTTCTGTAGATAGAGCACAGGAGACATCATGAATAATTCAAGGTGTTGAAAAATGTCCTTTACATGATAGGTCATAAGATCATCTTCACATGTTTTAAAGTATGTGATTTTGGCAATGCCTTTGAGACATTAAAATGAAACTAAAACTTTTACTTCTTCAGTTACGTAATGCAATCAAGGGAATCTTTTCTTCCAGAAAGTATTAAAAGGATTTTGAGTTTTTTCTTGTGCATAGAAATGCTTTTATAAAGAACACATTTATGACCGTTGAATTGATCAGTTTGAAATATGAAAAATTTATTTACCTAGATTTCTTTCTTATATGGCATTTAGTTCTTTCTTGGGTATTAAAAAAAACCATATATTTTTTAAAACTATATGTCCAGAGTCTCTCATGGTTTGTTTCTCTCTCTGATGACTTCTCATTCAGTTTTCCCTCCCTTTCTCTTTGGTCCTCCATGTTATTCCTTATGTTCCACATGAGTGAAATCATATGATAATTGTCTTTCTCTGCTTGACTTATTTCACTTAGCACAATCCCCTTCAGTTCCATCCATGTTGATGCAAATGGTAGGTATTCATCCTTTCTGATGGTTGAGTAATATTCCATTGTATAAATGTACCATATCTTTATCCATTCATCTGTTGAAGGACATCTTAGCTCCTTCCACAGTGTGGCTATTGTGGGCATTGCTGCTATGAACATTGGGGTGCATGTGCCCCTTATTTCCACTATATCTGTATCTTCTGGGGGTGGGGGGTAAATACCTAGTAGACCTAGTAGCTGGGTCATAGGGTAGCTCTATTTTTAACATTTTGAGGAACCTCAATACTGTTTTCCAGAGTGGCTGCTCCACCTTGCATTCCCATCAACAGTGTAAGAGAATTCCTCTTTCTCCACATCCTCATCAACATTTGTTGTTTCCTGTCTTGTTAATTTTTGCCATAATATTTCTTCTTTAAATGTTTGGTAGAATTCCCCTGGGAATCAAACTGGCACTGGTCTCTTGTTTGTTGGGAAATTTTTGATTACTGCTTCAGTTTCCTTGCCAGTTATGAGTCTATTCAAACTTTCTATTCCTTTCTGTTTCAGTTTTAGTAGTTTATAAGTTTCCAGCCATACATCCATTTCTTCCAAATTGCCTAATTTGTTGGCCTACAGTTGCTCATAATATGTTCTTAAAATTGTTTGTATTTCTTTGGTGTTGGTTGTGATCTCTCCTCTTTCATTCATGATTTTATTAATTTGGGTCCTTTCTCTTTTCTTTTTGATAAGTCTGGCTAGAGGTTTATCAATCTTATTAATTCTTTCAAAGAACCAGCTTCTAGTTTCCTTGATCTGTTCTACTGTTGTTCTGGTTTCTATTTCATTGATTTCTGCTCTAATCTTAATTATTTTTCTTCTCCTTCTTGGTTTAGGCTTTATTTGCTATTCTTTCTCCAGATTCTTTCAAGTGTAAGTTTAGCTTGTGTATTTGAGACTTTTCTAAAATTTTTAAAAATATTTTATTTATTTATTTGACAGACAGAGATCACAAGTAGGCAGAGAGGCAGGCAGAGAGAGAGACGAGGAAGCAGACTCCCTGCTGAGCAGAGAGTCTGATGCAGGGCTGGATCCCAAGACCCTGGGATCATGACCTGAGCTGAAGGCAGAGGCTTTAACCCACTGAGCCACCCAGGTGCCCCAAGAGACTTTTCTAATTTTTTTGAGAGAGGCTAGTATTGCTATGCACTTCCATCTTAGAACCTTTTTACTGAACCTGAAAAGTTCTGAACTGGTGTTTTCATTTTCATTTGTTTCCATGAATTTTAAAAATTTTTCTTTAATTTCCTTGTTGACTCATTCATACTTTAGTAGAATTCTCTTTAACCTCAAAGTGTTTGAGTTCCTTCCAAATTTCCTCCTGATTGAGTTCTAGTTTCAAACCATTGTTGTCTGAAAATATACATGGATTATTCCCAATCTTTTGGTATTGGTTGAGATCTGATTTGTGACCCAGTATGTGATTTATTTTGGAGAATATTTCATGTGCACTCGAGAAGAATGTATTTTCTGTTGTTTTAGGATGGAAGGCTCTGTATATATCTGTGAGGTCCACTTGGTCCACTGTGTCATTCAAAGCCCTTGTTTCCTTGTTGATCTTCTACTTAGATGATCTATCCATTGCTGTGAGGGGGGTGTTGAAGTCCTCTAGTATTATTTTATTATTATCAATGTGTTTTTTTAATTTGGTTATTAATTGGTTTATGTAATTGGCTGCTCCCATTAGCAGCATAAATATTTATACTTGTTAGATCTTCTTGTTGGATAGACCCTTTAAGTATGATGTAGTGTCCCTCTTCATCCCTTATTGCAGTCCTTGGTTTGAAATCTAATTTGTCTGATATGAGGTTTGACACCCCAGCTTTCTTTTCATGCCCATTAGCATGATAAATGGGTTTTCACCCCCTCATTTTGATCTGGAGGTGTCTCTAGATCTAAAATGAGTCTCTTGAAGACAGCATATAGAGGGGTCTTACTTTTTTATCCAATCTGATACCCTGCATTAATATTTCTTGCAGGGCTGGTTCAGTGATCACATATTCTTTGTTCCTGTTTGTCCTGGAAGCTCTTTATATCTCCTTCCACTCTGATGAAAGCCTTACTGGATACAGCATTCTTGTCTGCATTTTTTTCTCATTTAGTACTCTGAGTATGTCATGCCAGCCAGTTCTGGCATGCCAGGTCTCTGTGGGTATCTCTACTGCCAGCCTAATGTTTCCACCCTCAATAATTCTATTATTGTTTTCTTTATGTTATCGCTGATTTCTCAAAGCCTCCCCTCATGGTCCATTAATTGTTTTTCTCTCTTTTCCTATTTTCTTCCTTTCCATTGATTTGTCTTCTCTGTCTTCTATGTCACTTACTCTTTTTTCTGCTTCACTCACTCTACCATTTAGAGCATCCAATTTAGACTGCATCTCAGTTAAAGCATTTTTAATTTTGGCCTGGTTAGATTTTACTTCTGCCCTAAGAGATTCTCTAGTGTATTTTATGCTTTTTTTCAAGCCCAGTTAGTAACTTTATAATCATTATCCTGAATTCCAGCTCTAACAGTTTCCTTATATCCATATTAATTAGATCTGTGGCAGAAAGTATTACCTCTGGTTCTTTCTTTTGTTCTGAGTTCCTCCTTCTAGTTATTTTGCCCAGAGAAGAATGGATAAATGAGAGAATAAATCAGAAATATCAACCATGACCCAAGTGAAATATACACTAGACAAATCTGAAGAGGTCAGAAACTAAAAAAGAAATGAAAAAGAAAAAAGGGGGGAGAGTATAATCTCCCAGATGGACAAAACAGGGTGATCCACTTGGTCCTGGGTGTATTTTGGTTTATTAAAGACACTGAGTCCCAAAAGTCATAAAGAAAGAAAAACATATATATAGAAAAAATAAAATTGAATACAGTGAAAGGAAGCCAAAAATGAAGAATATATCTATGAAATGTAAATGTAAAAAAAATGAAAGTTAAAAAAGAGTTGATAAAATAAGAAACTAGTTGAAAGGAAAAAAGGAAAGAAGAGAAGGAAATTTTTAAACTGAAAGATAAATGAATCATGAGAAAACCCTCTAATTCTATATACTATTTTCCCCTAGCCCTGGAATTTTGGGGTCCTATGTGCTTGGTAAACTTGGTATTCAACTGTTGTTTCAGCTGGTCTTCTGGGAGAAGGGACTGTTGAACTGATTATCAGGTGTCTTTGTCTGGGTAGAGTTTCACTGCCCCTTGCCAGATGGCCAAGATCAGTGTGAGCTGCTTCTGGTTGTTCTAAGTGGCTTTTGTGCCCTGAAGGTTTTCTTTGCCTATTTAGAGGATGAAAATAAAAATGGATGCACCTGATCTCCAGCCCTGGAGCAGAAAGTTCACAATCAATCCCCTCTCTTCAATAAACTCTCAGGAATAAGCAGTCTTCACTTTTGTGTGTGCCAAACTCTGCAGACTCCTGAGGTGTGTGCCCCTGATCCTCCTGGGAAAAAGCAGAGGGTCCCTGTCTCTCTGCCCTTTGCAGGGTCCCTGCAGGGAGAGCTGTTGCCTGATAGGCCAGGGTGGTTTATGGCCAAAGGAGTTGAGAGCTCCCTCCTGGGCTCACTGACTGTAACCGGTTTCCCTGTTCCAATGCTTGGGAACTGTGCCAGCTTGGGAACTCCTAGTCTTCCTGTGACTTCAAGGATCCTGAGACCACAATGTCCCACCTAGGATTCTGCCCCACTTCACCACCTAAGCACTTTTCAGGCAGGTACATCCCTCACCAGAGTAGACTTCTAAAGGTTCTGATTTTGCACTCTGGGTTATATAACTTTCCAGTAGCTGGCTTCTGAAGTTTCCCTTCCCTTGCCACTTACCTTCTGATATATACCCTCAGATTCACTTCTCCATACCTCCTACCTTGCAAAAAGTGTTTGCTTTTCTATTTATAGAATTACAGCAACTCTTTTCTTACATCTCAAGATGAATTTATAGGTGTTCAGAATGATTTGACAGTTATCTAGCTAAATTCAAGGGACCAGGTGAAATGAGGTCCCCTACCCTTCTGCCATCTTGCCTCCAGAAAATCCTTTTCCTATCTTTTCTGGTGTCTATTTTCCAAAAATTCTACAGTGACCTCTACTTTTTTTGGTATCCAAAAAGAAACAAAAGGAGCTAATAAAATGAGATATTCTTCCTAAAATCTACAATCTATATCTGCACAGAATACTGAAATATTACTTAATTATTTGCACTTGCTATTGGTATGGTCTTAGTCCCTTAGTTTACTTCACTAAGGGTGCATTGTGATTCTATCTGCTTCCTTGTAGGCCTGTACTGATGGTCCATTGTCATGACCAACCAGAGCTGCCAGGACCAGTTCATCTTGTTGGGTTTCTCAGACAGACCCCAGCTAGAGCAGACCCTCTTTGTGTTTGTTCTCATCTTCTATCTTGTGACCTTGGTGGGCAATGTTGTCATTATCTTGGTGTCCCACCTGGACCCCTGCCTCCACACGCCCATGTACTTCTTCCTTACCAACCTGTCCTTCCTAGACCTCTGTTTTACCACCAGTTCCATCCCCCAGCTGCTTTTCAACTTGGGTGGCTCAGACAAGACCATCAGTTACACGGGTTGTGCCATCCAGCTATTCATGTTCCTGGGTCTGGGTGGCACAGAATGTGTCCTCCTGGCAGTCATGGCTTATGACCGCTTCACTGCAATCTGCAAGCCCCTCCACTATTCCATCATTATGCACCCTCAGCTCTGTTGGAAGCTGGTGTCTGTAGCCTGGGGTATCGGGCTCCTCAACTCCTTGGCTATGTCTCCAGTTACCATGAGGCTGCCACGATGTGGAAGATGTAAGGTGAAACATTTCCTATGTGAGATGCCAGCTCTGATAAAAATTGCCTGTGTGGACACTGTGGCTGTGGAGAGCACAGTTTTCATCTTGTCAGTAATGATTGTCCTGGTGCCCCTGGCGCTCATCCTCGTCTCCTATAGCTACATTGCCCTAGCAGTACTGAGCATGAAATCGGCCACGGGAAGAAGGAAGGCTTTCAACACATGTGGGTCCCACCTCACTGTGGTCTCATTGTTTTATGGGAATATTATCTATATGTATATGCAACCAGGAAATAATTCTTCTCAGGACCAAGGGAAATTCCTTACCCTTTTCTACAACTTGGTGACCCCCATGTTGAACCCTGTCATCTACACACTGAGAAACAAGGATGTAAAAGGTGCCCTGAGTAGGCTTGTGTCCAGAAAGTAAGGTGACAGTGACTTTTCCAAAGTCTGCTTCTTTTACTTAGTTACCAGAAATAAATAATTCTTGAAGTGTAATTTTAAAATTCACTTAAATCTTCCAACCTGCCCAATAAAAATTTCCAGGGATGGAGTCTGGGAATATATATTATAAAGCCCCAATATGATGCTGATGATAAACTAGGTTAGACATAAATTTTAATTTGGATAGTATCTTATGTCTACCCTTAAAATCATCTTTCCTCCTCCTTTCCAAGTTGGTCACATGTAATTAAAACCCAATACAACTATAAATCAATGCTTCAATATTGTGGACTGACTGAAATTATGCCCAAATAAAATCATATGATGATATTTTTTCTCATTGGTACTTTGTGTAATTGTCATCTTATCATGGAATTGAGCAAATAGAGTGCCAAAATACAATACTTTTTGTCTTCTTATATCTTTAAATTTCACTGTCTGGAGAAGATGGAGCCATTACCCTAAACACAGCCCATGATATTTAAATTATTTGAGCTTTGCTTTGTTTCACAATCAGCTATATTAAAATGATCTGGACAGACATTTTATTTGTTTTGAACATAGATCCTAAAGTCCCAACCACTGAAGCTCTCATTTTAGTAAGTCTGGAAATATTTGTGTCGAAAAAGTGTCTTGTAGGGGGCACCTGGGTGGCTCAGTTGGTTAACATCTGCTTTCAGCTCAGGTTGTGATCCCAGGATCCTGCAACTGAGCTCTGCGTTGGGCTCCATGCTCAGTGGGGAGCTTGCTTCTCCCTCTCCTATTCCCCCTGCTTGTTCTCTCTGTCAAATAAATAAATAAATAAACTCTTAAAAAAAAAGTCTTGTGTAGTTTTAACATGGATTTAAGTTTGAAAACAAACAATGCATTCTAGATCTTTTCATTGACAGATTAGGAAACTGAGGCATGGTGAAACATATTTATAATCAAAGAGACCACAAATGGTGGACCTAAAATTTTTTATTATTGTATTACATGTTTTTATTATTATATTCTGAAGTATAGTTGATATAAAATGTTGTATTAGTTTCAGGTGTATAACATAAGGAAGGAGTCAACAGTTCTATACATTACTCAGTGCTCTCACCATATGTGTAGTCACCCATACAATATTACTATAATATTACTGGTTATATTCCCTATGCTATACTTTCCATTTTTGTGACATTTATTTTATGACTGGAAGCTTGTACTTCTTAATCTCCTTTATCTATTTCACCCATGTCCCCACCCCCATCCCCTCTGGCAACCATCAGTTGTCTGTATTTATGAATCTGTTTCTGGTTTGCTTGCTTGTTCCTTTGTTTTGTTTTTAGATTCCACATTTAAGTGAAATCATCCAATATTTGTCTTTCTCTGTCTGATTTATTTCACACAGCATATTTCATTTACCTCTAGGTCCATCCGTGTTGTTGCAAATGGCAAGATATTATTCTTTTTAAAATCATGGGGGTGAAAGGCACAGCATAGGAAATATAGTAAATGATATCATAACGTTGTATGGTGACAGATGGTAGCTACACTTGCGGTGAACATAGCATAATGTTATAGATAAATTATATGACTATGTTCTACATCTGAAACTAATGTCACATCACATGTCCACTACACTTACATTTAAAAAATATTCTTAAAAGTGATCTAATTCTTTTTTATGGCTGAGAAATATAGTAAAGATTTTAACATAAGTGTCTGAATTTATCAGGATGAGTGTAAATGTCCTTACTTTTTAAATACAAATTTTATTGAAGGGAATGTTAAAAGCCACAATAATGAAAACCAGTATGGAAGCCACATATGTGCTGCCAGACATACATGGATCTTTATCACACACAAGCCTTATGGGGGTGTGCAAAGTTGCAAGCAATTAATTTTCACTTAGAAAAAACTCAAGGGGCGCCTGGCTGGCTCCCTTGGTTGAAAATTTAACTCTTGGTTTCGGCTCAGGTCATGAACTTAGGGTCATGAGATCAAGCCCCTGGACCAGGCTCTGTGCTCAGCAGGGAGTCTGCTTGAAATTCTCCCTCTCACTTTCCCTCTGTTTCACCCCCCAACTAGTGCTTGCTCTCTCTCTCTCTCTCTCTCTCTCTCAAATAAATAAATAAATAAATAAAATCTTAAAAAAAAAAGAAAAATTCAAAATCTTCTCACTCTGATTCACCTTAAGAATAAGCGTCTTACACATGAAAAAGTGCTCCACATCACTGGACATCAGGGCAATACAAATCAAAACCACAATGAGATACCACCTCACACCACTCAGAATGGATAAAATTAACAAGTCAGGAAATGACAGATGCTGGCAAGGATGTAGAGAAAGGGGAACCCTCCTATCTTGTTGGTGGGAATGCAAGCTGGTGTAACCACACTGGAAAACAGCATGGAGGTTCCTCAAAAAGTTGAAAATAGAACTACCCTATGGCCCAGCAATCTCACTACTGGGTACTTACCCTAAAGATACAAATGTAGTGATCTGAAGGGGCATGTGCACCTGAATGTTTATAGCAGCAAAGTCCACAATAGCCAAACTATGGAAAGAACCTAGATGTCCATCAACAGGTGAATGGATAAAGAAGATGTGGTATATATACACAATGGAATACTATGCAGCCATCAAAAGAAGCCATCAACTTGCCATTTGGGACAATGTGGATGGAACTAGAGGGTATTATGCTAAGTGAAATAAGTCAATCAGAGAAGGACAATTATCATATGATCTCCCTGATATGAGGAATTTGAGAGGCAAAGTGGGAGGTCTGGGGGGGGGAGGAAAAAATGAAACAAGATGGGATCAGGAGGGAGACAAAGCATAAGAGACTCTCAATCTCACAAAACAAACTGAGGGTTGCTGGGGGGAGGGGTATGGAGAGGGTGGTTGGGTTATGGACATTGGGTAAGGTATGTGCTATGGTGAGTGCTGTGAAGTGTGTAAACCTGGTGATTCACAGGCCTGTACCCCTGGGGCTAATAATACATTATATGCCAATTTAAAAAAATTTTAAAAAAAGAATAAGCATCTTATCCTGGCAAGCCCTTTAAATAGCTACATTATCAATTAAAAATTTCAAGGACACATTGCTAGACATAGCTTTGGAGCAAGGCATAAGATAAAAGTTAACCAAATAATTGTATTATATTGTTTTCTTTTTATTGAAGATACTTATTTATTTATATCTCTTTTCCTAAGAAGCATATTAAGCACGATTATGGGCTAGCTACGACATTAAGTAGTATCCTTTTGTATCCATGCAGAAAAGCAGTAAAGGTCATTTAAAAGAATGCTAAAGGAGAGGTTTCCTAGAGGAGAGTAAAGCCAGTTAAGGATGACTTTACTTCTTAGCTCCAGAAGGTGTTTCTGTCACTGAAGACCTTCACTTTCCCGTCCACAGTCACTCCCATCAGACAGTTCACATTGCTTCTTTTTTCTCTCTTATGCCAATAGTCCACAAATCCAAATTGATTCCAAACACCAGACATTATATTTCCAATTATTTTCTGGCCAAAATCATATCTATGTGATGAACACATTTAACTTTTATAAATCAAACTCCACCTTTGTAAAGCAGAATATTTTTGTCTCAAGTCATCTTTTTTCTACAACAGAAAGAACGTTTACAAAGACTGAAAACATTAGTGACATCCTTGGCTTCTATCTCTGTCTTTATTTGGAATCCTCAGCAATCAAAATCATTCAGGTCTTAGCATGTAATAGAGACTCAATAAACATTTGCTGATTGAATGAATAAAAAGTTTTATTATCCTTTATTTTTCTTACGAATATTATCACGTAATGTGCAAATAATAAGACATGTATCTCTTTTTAGAAATCCCTCTGTACCCACTTGACCCACAAAAGTAGGAATTCTGACAAGAGACTATCACACAAAGCTGGGGCTTTCACCTTGGAGGCTATCACCTTGGAGGAGGGAGGGTGCATATGAAATGCACCCATAGTGCAGAAGAGAGAAAAGAAACTTGCTCCTCTTAACTTGGGAGAATAACTGAGTGGCTGGTGGGTGAGGAGAAGGCTTTATCCTGAAAATTTATGACTTTAAGTATACCAATGTGTGTATTTGCAGCCAAAATCCACACTGTGGTCTAAGAAAACTTGAGAATTGTAGGTGATCCCCTTCTCTCAGGATGCTTTAATAACTTTCTCTGTCTCTGATAAACTTTTAAAAATAATTCTCTTGGTTTTTTATTGAGATATAATTCACATTACATTATATTAGTTTTGATATAAAAATAATGATTTGATGTTTGTATATATTGCAAAATGATCACCACAATAAAACTGGTTAACATCCATCACTGTCCATAGTTAATAAATTATTTTTGTGATGAGAAATTTTAACATTTACTCTCTTAGCAACTTTCAAATATGCAATACAGTATTATTAACTACTGTCACAATGCTGTACATTATACCCTCATGACATTTATTTTATAACTGGAATTTTATACCTTTGACCCCTTTCACCCATTATGTTCACCCTCCCCCATCCTCCCCACCTGGCAACTATCAATTTGTTAAATCTATTCTCTGTATCTATGAGCTCACTTTGTTTGTTTTTAGTTCTGCATATAAATGAGATCATACAGTATTTGTTTTTCTGTCTTTTTCTATCTGGCTTATTTTCCTTAGCATAATACCCTGAAAGTTCACCCATATTGTTGCTGATGTCAAGATTTCCTTTTTAATGGCTAAATAATATTCCATTGTATATATGTACCACATCTTCTTTCTCCATTCACCCATCAATGGACACACCTGTTAGGATGGCTATTATCAAAAACACAAGAGACAACAAGTGGTGGCCAAGATGTGGAGAAAGGAAACCCTTGTGCCCTGTTGGTGGGAACACTAACTGGTGCAGACACTACGGAAAATAGTATGAAGGTTCCTCAAAAAATAAAAATAGAACTACCCTATGATCCAGCAGTTCCATTTCTGGGTATTTATCCAAAGGAAATGACTCATTATCTCAAAGAGATATCTGTACTCCCATGTTCATAGCAGTTTTAGTCACTGTCCCAAGGTAGGGAAACAATCCAAAGTATTCACCAGTGTATGAATGCATAAAGAAACTGTGGTATGGGGCACCTGGGTGGTTCAGTCAGTTAAGCATCCCACTCTTGGTTTTGGCTCAAGTCATGATCTCAGGGCTGTGAGACTGAGTGCCAGGTTGGGCTCCCCACTTGGTAAAGGGTCTGCTTGAGATTCTTTCTCTCCCTCTCCTTCTGCCCCTCTCCCCTCTAAAATAAATAAATAAATAAATAAATCTTTTTAAAAAAGAAATTGTGGTATATACACACAATGGAATATTATTTAGCCTTTTAAAAAGAGGAACTCCTGTCACTTATGACAACATGGATGTACCTGGAGGATGTTGTGCTAAGAGAAATAAGATACAAGAGATATAAGTTTGCCAGGCAGACAAAGGCAAATACTGCATGGTATTCCTCACACACAGGGGAAAAAAGTACAACTCGTAAAAACAGAATAAAAAAAGTATTTGCTAGGGGCTGGGGAATTGCTGGTGGAGGTGGGGTGGAAATAAAGAGAAGCTGGTAAAAGGGTACAAACTTTCAGTTATAAGATGCATGAGGTCTGAGGATCTAACATACAGCATGATGTCTATCATTGATAACATTGTATTGTATAATCAAAATTTGTTAAGAGACTAGAACTCAAATGTTCTCACACACACAAAAAGATAAACATGTGAGATGACGGATGTGTTAATCAACTCGATGGGGAAATCCTTTCACAAGGTATATGTATAACATCATGTTGTACACTTTAAAAATCTTTGTTTTATTTGTCAATTATACCTCAATAAAGCTGGGGGGCTGGTGAAAAAGACTTCACTGGAAAACCTGAAGCTGATGTTTTCACTAACAAACAGTGGATGTAGTCCCCATGTTTAAGAACCATTAGAACAAAAATTTATATGTTGGGGATGTGAAATTTTTTTCACAATAAAAACCACTCATTCAACTATAACATTAACAAAAGACTATGATCCTTGAAGAAAGTCTTGAATTAATAATGGAATATGGTATATGGGAAAATAAGACAAGATAGTATCTTTCAAATGAAGCAAAATAATAGAATAATAAATGCATAATAGAATAGAATGTTGACCCCAAAATGGAAAGGTGTACCCAGTGATTAATACGTTGTATTGTTCCCACAACTAACAACTATAGGATCCATAGAATAAACACACATTTATATATTAAAGGTGTGCTTTTTTTTAAATCTTGTAGACAGTGGTTGCCAAGATTATTTTAAAGCAAGGAATGATGTGGTTGTGTCAGTTTTAGGAAAAATAATTCAGATAATGCTGTAGAAGCTTGGAGTTGGTGTGGTTGGAGGATCTCTTAGGAGATGAATTAAATGGTTTGGGCAAGGGTAAAAAGATATGAAATAACATTGATAACAAATCAAAAATGTGTGCCGGACAGTGAATGTATTCTAAAAATATGTCAGAGAGATTCAATAAGGCATAGCTTCAGTGTTTGGATAAAAACAGAAGGAGGAATCAAGAATAATTCAGGCGGTTCTCACTGGGGTTGTTGAGGGTTTGGTATTGAGATTTTGAAAATCTAACATGTAGAACAGAAGCTGCTTTCAGACCATGATACATCAGATTGTAAAACCATGGAAATTTTAGAGTTCACAAATAATACCTGTGTATATAGCCAGGATTCCATTTGCTTTAGTATGGAACTCAAGAGGGGGTCTAAACTGTGGATATGGATTGGAGATTCATCTTACAGACAGACGGTAGCTTACTGCATGGAAATGACAAAGTATCGCAGGAAGTGTGGAGAGAGGACAGCCAAGGTTGGAATCTTGGGAAATTGAAACATTGAAGTTTGTGCCCAATGAGAAAGAACTGAGAATCAAGGGCCCAAGAAATAATAGGAGAACAGAGAGAAGCCAATGGATGGTATCATTTCATGAAGGATGGAAACATCATCAATGCCATATTATACCAAGTAAGAGGACATCTGCTTTGTGTAATGGAAGAATATTAAAGATTTTACAGAAAGCAGCTTCACCAGAGTGGTAGGGGAAGATGGTAAAAGAGCATGTAGAAGTGTTGATGGGAGAAGAAAAAAATGGATACTTTGTGTCCAGTCAAAAAGACAAAATTTACAAGGAGGATAGTTAGAAGACAGTGGGGAAGGAGGAGAGTTCCATCCTGATTTTATTTTTCTGATAGGAGAGAGGAGCATATTTTTAGACAATGAACAAACAGATAATGGGATATAAGAAGCTAAACAAAGAACAGATTAAAGATAACAGTAATAAGTTCTCAAAAAGGTTGGAAGGTAATAGAGTTGATTACACCATTGGAAAATAATTTTCCTTAGTGAGTCAGTAACAAAGAAAGATTATAACTAACATGAGGGGGGGAAGGCACAGAAATTTGTCTTTTAAGTAGGAAAAGAGGATAGTTCTGAAAATAAGGATGGAGAATCTAAAGTCTGGCCCTGGAGACCTAATGTACAGCATGGGAACTATACTTAATAATAGTATATTGTATATTTGGAAATTGCTGAGAGGATATATCCTAAATGTTCTCCTCACAAGAAGAAAAAAGGTAACTATGTGCAGCATAGATGTTAACCAGACTTAGTGTGGTGATGATTTCACAGTATATACAAGAACTGAATCACTACATAGTATGCCTAAAATGAACACAATGTTATGACAATTGTATCTCAAGGAACTTAAAGACTAGCAAAACATATTATAACTAATACTATTAAATGGGATTGGTAAATGGAAGTTAAGTAGAGACAACAGTTTCACTCCCAATCAATCTGGCAGGAAGAGATTGACGACCTGTTGATGTCCCCTCTCCAGAGCCTTCCTCTTTGGCTGCCTCTGAGGAACCAAACTCTGAATGCTGCAACTGAGGTTAATGAGTTACATGGGGCAGGACACTCCTGGGACCACTAAATATAAACACATACTCAGTCCCTAAAGCATGTAGTTTGACTTTGGTGACTTATAAAAATATCCCTCAGATGTAATATTAGCCCTTTTATTCATGGGCAGATTCCATAGACTGCATAGATTCCATTATAATTTATCTTTCTTCTTGTGCCCCCAAACACTGAAATGAGTGGGCAATCTTCATGGGTAAACCCTGGGGATGAGACAACTTATACTAACATTAGTTGTAAAGAGAACTGGTACTACCTTTAACGGAGCCTGAGGGAGGAGCAATTTTGACTTCCCTTGCCTTTGAGAGTCACCATTGCCAAGAATTATCCTGTCTAAGGTTGGCATATTTTAAATACATGAATCTGGGTTTATTCTAAGGATTCCATTCTGTTTCATCTCCGAACACTTGTCTGCAATTCTATGACCACACACCACTTGGCCATCACTCACTGAGTGTATTAGCATTCATGCGGACACATGAGCTTTCATCTGCAGACATCGTCATCAATATATCAGTCTCTCAGTCATAGAAGTGTACTGATCCTTCAAAGACCATCCTGCTTCTTCCAAGAGGTAGTTGGAGATCTGTAATCTTTGATATTCTTCCTTGGAAGAAGATGCCATATTCTTACCCCAACATTCAAATGCTCCTAATAGCTGGGGTTGTTCCCTTTACTCCTGATTCCTCAGACCCCAAAATGTGCTGGTGTTACATGCAGAACTGGTGTCTATAGAGGAGTTTGCTATTTCCTTAGAGGAAGTTCCAGAGAGAAGAGCAATCTGAAGTCCAGATTAACTAACACCCCTTCACTAGTGAAGTGAAAGAATGTTAGTATTCTCTCTTCCAGGTCAAACCAAATGTTGGCTATTAGAGGTCTTACAAGTGTGCAATCTGTGTTTGTGTTTCACATCTGTAAAGTGTAGCAAACAGGTGTATAGGAGAAAAACCTTCATTGGATATTCATGCCACATAGGGGGATCTGTTTTTGCTATTACTGAAGGCTTCTGCGATATGAGTAAGAGAATAAGAGAACTTGAAATAAGATAGAACTAATACCTACACCTTGGTCTTACCACTGTGTGCAGGCATCTATTTACAAAAAAGATTTGTTGTAATTTGACAGGCATAATTGCATTATCCTATTGCCATTGAACTGAATTTTGTCCCTGCTGTCCCCAACCACCACCAAAAAAGTGTGTTGAAATCCTAACCCAAGTTCAGGTTTAATGGGACTTTATGTGAAAACAGGGTCTTTACAAATGTGTTCAAGTTTGGATAAGGTTATACTCAATTGGGTGCTCTAATCCAATATGACTGGTATTTCTTATAAGAGGAAGAGAAGATAATGGCAGGCAGGGGAGAACGTCGTGCCTACAAAGGCAGTAGATGTCCTCCTGTGGCTGCAAGTCAAGGAACCCCAAACTGCCGGCAAACAAACCTCCAGAAGTTACAAAGGCCCAAGGATGTATTCTCCTCACAGGCTTCAGAGGCTCTGCCAAGATCTTCATTCTGGACTTTATCTTCCTGAGCTACAAGACAATAAATCCCTGTTGTTTTAAGCCACCTAGCTTGTGGCACTCTGTTATGGAAGTCTCAGAAAATAATATCACAAATTGAAATTTATACTAAATTCCCATGTCCATTTAATTCTCCTTTTCTAGTTACAATGAATTTTACATGTTTCTTATCAGAATATATGCTTTCTGGGTTTAGATCACTTTCTGTGCATCACTGAGAAGAACAAAATCATTGAAAATCGTGTTCTTGGCTGAGTTATGAGATATGTCGGTGCTCTCTGAGAAAGAACAGTCTATTTGGAAACCTTGTAAGAGATTCCACTGGGCACCATGATGGAATGGAGAAGCCCTTTTCTGATCCTTAAAGCCACAAGGAGAGAGGAAAGAAGCAGAGGTAAGTCCCAACAACATGTGACAAAACAAATTCTGACTAATGCCCATTGTCTGATTCTGGATATTTTGGATCAGGGCCTGATAACGTGGAAGATCTAGAAACGGAGAACCATGCTGTTGCTAAAGAACATGCAAGGACTGAGACAGTTGCTTCTTTGAAATGTAAACCTACCAGGTTTCAGTAAAAAGCTAAATACATTATGTCTTAACATTTCTTAATAAAAGCTAGGAACATCAACTCATTTATTTGGAAGAAGAGAAGGCCAGGCAGGAGGGGTGGGGAAGCGGCCTTCAGAATGTCAAAGCTTTTAGTGGTAGATTTATGCAAATAACCCAAGTATTCTGATTCCCATTTGATGCATTCTAGAACATACTATCCCAAATTAATTTTGTACTTTAGCAACACTGTAACAAAAGCCATCAAAACAATCATTTGAAAGGATTTAAGAATAAAAGGAGAAGGGGACCAAGAATACAACAGCAAAGTCAGAATAGAGAGATGGCCAAATATCCTCTTGCCTGGTCATAGATTTTGCTAAAAGAAAAGTAACATTTGCAAAAGACAGAGTCCTGCAAAGTTCCAGACAACACAGCTTATAAAAAAAAAAAAATCCTACAGTTTGAATAGTCAAGGCTATCTGTTATCTGTTGTTCAAGATTTCTTTTGCTTTGCTGTTCTCTCTGAATTTCTTTTACCCCTAGACTTTCAATAGACTGTTAAAGGTCTTAATCTTCCATATTCTCATTTATTCAGCAAAGACTTTTTGTGACTCTGCTACATGCCAGGTTCTTTTCCAGGCCATGATGATTTTATGAGATATTACTCTTGTTTAGGTTGTCTTTACTATTAAACTTGCATCATGGGGTGTGGGGAAGGGAGGGACGTTATTTCTAGGATCAAGCCCAATATTTTAATAGAAAACAAATGATTCTCTAAGGTTGGCATTTATGGAAGTACAGAATGGGATCTTTAAAAAAATACTTTACTCCGTTACATTAAAAAATTTTGTTTATTTAGATGTATTTATTTATTTTAATGAGGGAGCAGGGGGAGGAGCAGGGAGGAGAGAGAGAATGCTGAAGGAGACTCCCCGCTGAGGGTGGAGCCCATGGCAAGGGGCTCAGTCCCAGAACCCTGAGATCATGACCTGAGCCAAAATTAAGAGTTGGCCACTTAACTGACTGGGCCACCCAGGTGCCCTAAATTCAAAAATTTTTAAGGGAGTTGTAAGACACAAAGAAAGACTAAACACTGGATTGGTGATTTCCTGAGATTTTGCTGAAATTGGTATCAGTAATGATTACTCAGGATTAGTCCTCCTACAACATGAATTTTGGACATGATGCATTCTTCAATCATTCCCAAGAGCACTTCCCAATCGATAACCATCATTTCAGGCTCCATTCTCAAACATTTCATTAGATTTTAGATTAAAATATGATGTTTCCCTTGAATAAAATTGGTGATGGGAAATTTTACTACCTGTGCAATTTCAGAGAACACTTTTTCTCTACACAAAACAGAAGTAAGGGAACCAGTGTGATATATTTCAGTTCTTAATGAAAAACAAAGAGGGATGGGGGCACTGCAAATTTGCACCTTATTCGGGACAATTACATTTAAATTTTGGAGAAACTACAGTTAGCTTCAGAATTCATGCCATCATGAAAAGATAATGTCCCTAGTGGTTAACAGCTCATGTCTTGGAGTCTGCCTGAACCTGGTGAGTCTCCCTGGGAAAATGACTGAATCTCCTTCACGCTCAGTTCCCTCATCTGTTCAACAGAGAACATGAACATGTCAACCCCAGAGACTCCATGGGAGAAAATGCACAGATATTTTGGACAATGCCTGAAACATGGAAGATGCTTCTGTCCCGTGGCTATTTATCACCCCCTTTCTCACCAACAAGGAAGGCACTGTGCAAACCTCTGGAGCTCCCAACCAGCCTCTAGCTGCCGGCTCTAGGAAAACGGAGGTGGGTGGAACGTGCAAGGTAAAACAATGGAGTCCCCCTTCTTGCACAGGCAGAATACAAGGGAAAAAGCTAATGAGAGCACCTTCTCCGGATTTCTTCTCCTAGGCTTTTCCAACAGGCCTCAGCTGGAAACGCCTCTCTTTGTGGTCATCCTAATCGTCTACTTCTTGAGCTTTCTTGGCAATGGCACGATTATACTTCTGTCTCGGATGGACACTCACCTGCACACCCCCATGTATTTCTTCCTCTCCAACCTCTCTTTCATGGATCTTTGTCTGACCACCTGCACAGTCCCTCAGACGCTGGCCAACCTCAAGGGGCGGGACAAGACCATCACCTACGGTGGCTGCGTGACCCAGCTCTTCATCGCCCTGGGGCTCGGGGGCGTGGAGTGTGTGCTCCTGGCGGTCATGGCCTACGACCGCTACGCTGCCGTGTGCCGCCCACTGCACTACCTGGCCATCGTGCACCCGCAGCTTTGCCTGCGGCTGGTGCTGACTGCTTGGCTCACAGGGTTCGGCAACTCGGTGCTACAGACGGCCCTGACCATGACTCTTCCCCTGTGCGGGAGAAACCAGGTGGACCATTTCTTCTGTGAAGTTCCGGTGATGCTGAAGCTTGCCTGTGCCGACACCTCCGTCAACGAGGCTGAGCTCTTCACGGTCAGTGTCTTCTTTCTCGTGGTGCCCCTGTCGCTCATCTTAGTGTCCTATGGCCGAATCACCCGGGCCGTCCTGAAGATAACGTCGGCCCAGGGGAGGCGGAAGGCCTTCGGAACGTGTGGTTCCCACCTGCTGGTGGTGGTCATCTTCTTTGGCACACTCATCTCTATGTACCTCCAGCCCCCCTCCAGTTACTCACAGGATGTGAACAAAAGCATTGCGCTGTTCTACACTCTGGTGACTCCCCTGCTGAATCCCCTCATTTACACCCTGAGGAACAAGGAAGTCAAGGGGGCGCTAAGGAGGCTGCTGAGGGCAGATGCAGACGTGAGAGGGAGCTGATGCAGGACTTGCAGGCCTGAGCGCTGGTGCGCGGGGCGGGGGGCGGGGGGCTCTGGGCGACTCCAAGCCAGTCTTCACACAGTTCAGCAGGTCCTCATAAAGCACCTGCTCTGTAGGAGCAATGTCTAGGGACTTCAGATCTATCAGCAATCAAAACGAAGACCCCTGTCCCCATGAATATGGGTTTTAAGATGATGTAAAAATAAACTATGAAATATCATGTCTTGGAATACTTTACAATAATGAGAATATACAAAGTATAAGTACAAACAACAACATGAATGATTCTCACAAACACATGTTGAGTGAAAGAAACCAGATACAAAATGGTTAATACTGCTCAAATTTAATTCTATTCACTCTTTATTCATGTAAAACTCAAAACCAGGCACAAGGAAAGCACAGGTATTGGAAGTCAGAAGAGTGGATTCTCAGGGGAGTTGTAATTGGAAGGAGAAATGGGAGAGTGAATTCCGGGTTCTGCTTGTATTCTAATTCTGGATCTGAGTGCTATTTATAGAAGGTAAACAATGTGTGAAAATTCACCAAATGGATACTGACACTACTTCCACTCTCTGTATGCCTCTTGTACATCAAATCATTTACTTTTAAAATGTTTAAAATAAGCTAGATATTAACAGTTACCATGACACTAAACACTCACATTAAGATTTGGGTTCCTTTCACACTTGATCTGCCTTTATATTTCAAATGATCTATGTGACTTCTTTCCAGGGTACTGAACTAGTAGAACCTAAACTGTTTTTGATATCCATGAGATTTAGCCAATGAGAGAACACTTTACTTTGCTCTCTGAAGACCTCAATCAAAGATCATTTGTACAGTGAACTCTGTTGTTTTTCTGGTCTCTATGTCATATATTTCCATTCTGATCTTTTTTCTTTCCTTCCTTCTGCTAACTTTGAGCTTTGTTTTTTTAACTAGTTCTTACAGGAATGAAGTTAGATTATTTTTTTTTTAAGAAATTAATGGTACTCTTTTTTTATTATTAATTTGTTGGCTTCGAAATCAGTCAGCTATAGAAAATCTATATAGAATGTATTGCATTCTAGAGTCTGCCTACGGCCCATCAGAAAATTCTCTCTTGTCTAAATTTTTTATAAACATACTAGCTGATAATCTGCATTTCACACTAGTGAAAGGGTCTGAACTGGCTAACAATTGTCAGATTTATTTGAAAATTGTTTTCTGAATGTAGGCTTTTATTGTGTAAACTTTCCCATTAGATTGCTTTTGAAGCATCCCATAAATTTTAGAAATAGTGTTTGTATAATTTCATTTTTTCAAGATATTTCTTCCTTTCCCTTTGATGTCCTCTTTGACCCATTGTTTTTGGGGTAGGGGGAGGTGAGTTAATTTTTCCTATTTGGAAAATTTTCAGCTTTCCTTTTGTTATTGATTTTTAGTCTCATACCACTGCAATCAAATAAAAATACTTGCATGAATTCAGTCTTCTTAAATTTGCTCAAACTTGTTTTGTAAATTCTCTTGTAATCTCTCCTGGACGATGTTCCTGTATGCTTGACAAGAATGTGTATTCTGCTGCTGTTGGATGAAATGGTCCATGTATCTCTGTTAAATTTTTTAGGCTAAAGTATGGTTCAAATCCAATATTTCTATGTAGATTTTCTGTTGGAATGATTTATCCATTGTTAATATTAGAATATTGAAGTTCCTATGATTATTATATTGTCTATCTCTCCCTTCATATCTGTTAGCATTTGTTTGATATGTTTAGATGATCCATGTTGGATCCCATATGTTTACCATTGTCATATCTTCTTGATGAATTGACCCCTTTGTATAATGAAATTTTTTGTCTCTTGTTACCATTTTTGGTTTAAATTCTATTTTGTCTAATATAAACATACCTACCCCTTCACTCTCAAATATTTACAAAAACAACTAGCACCAAATTCTTCTCAAACTCTTCAAGAAAATGAAAAGTAAGGACACTCCTAAACTCATTTCACAAGATTAGCATTATCTTTTTTTTAAAAAAATATTTTATTTATTTATTTGACAGAGAGAGAGAGAGATCACAATAGGCAGAAAGGCAGGCAGAGAGGGAGGAGGAAGCAGGCTCCTCGCTGAGCAGAGAGCCTGATGTGGGGCTCAATCCCAGGACCCTGAGATCATGACCTGAGCTGAAGGCAGAGGCTTAACCCACTGAGCCACCCAGGTGCCCCAGATTAGCATTATCCTAACACCAAACACAGATACATATAACAAAGAAAAAAAAAAGAATGAAACCTATATCCCTGGTGAATATTGATGCAAAATTTCTCAACAAAATATCAGCAAATCAAATTCAATAGCACATTAAAAGATTCATACATGATCAGGAAGGATTTACAACAGGGACACAGGATGAACCAACTACACAAATCAAAAAACTGTAATATATCACATTAGTAAAATGAGAGATAAAAACCGTATGATTATCTCAGGCAGAAAAACATTTAACAAAATATGACATCTTTTTGTGGTAAACATACTCAACAAAATAGAATTAGAAGGACTATACCTCAGCCTAATAAATGCCATATATGGCAAATCTGTGACTAACATACTCAATGGCAAAAGGTGGAATGCTTTTCCTCTAAGATCAGATACGAAACAAGGAAGCCGCCCTTCAGTACTCATAAAACACATTATTGGAAGTTGTAGCCTGAGCAATAAGGCAAGCAAAATAATAAAAGATATCCAGTAAAAGAAAAAAGAAGTAAAGTCTTTTAGCCTAGAAATTATATATATGATCTCAAATATAGAAAATCCTAGACACCACCAAAAAACCGTTAGAACTTATCAACAAGTTTAGTGAAGTTGCAAAACAGAAGCTCAACATACAGAAATGAGTTGTCCTTCTATACAATAACAGCAAAATATATGAAAAGATTTGTTTAATCCCACTCACAATAGTATCAAAAACAATAAAATATTTAGGCATAAATTAAACCAGGAGGCAAAAGACCTGTACACTCAAGACTATAAGAATTTCATGAAAGAAATGGAAGAATTAAGATATCCTGTGTTCATGAATTGAAAGAATACAGCTAAAATGTCTACAATACTCAAAACCATGATAGATTCAATGCCACCCTTAACAAAATTTGAGTGGCATTTCTGATAGATACAGAAAAAGCAGTCCTAAAATCTGTATGGAGCCACAAAAGTCCACAATTTTTGTGGGAGGACAAAAAATTTTGTGGGGGGGGGAAGTCCACTCTGACAAAGAACAAAGCTGGAGGCATCCCACTGCCTGATTCAAACTATATTATAAAGCTCTAGTAATCAAAACAGTATGGTACTGGCTGAAGAAATCGATACATACACCAAAGGAACAGAATGAACAGCCCAGAAATAAACCCACCAATGTACACACAACTAATATTTGACAAAGGAGTCAAGAATATTCATGGAGAAACATAATCTCCTTAATAAGTGGTCCTGTGAAAACTGGATAAGTACATGCAGAGAAATGAATTTAGAGCTCTATATTACACCATGTACAAAAATTAACCTGAAAAGGATTAAATGTAAATATAGACCTAAAATTGCAAAACTCCTAGAAGACAACATAGAGGCAAAGATTTATGACATTGGACAAGTTGACAGTTATCAAATAAGAGTGTTCTAGCATTATCCACCTACAAACTGAGCCCACTCTTTGTGATCCAAAATTTTAATCCAGAGATGGAAAGAATGGCACTCCTTTATTTTTCAACTTATGTGTATCTATCCGACAGCAAAAGCAGTATCGTTTGTCCCCTGGAACTCATTTTATAAGGCCAGCATCACCTTGATCCCAAAACCAGACAAGGATCCCATCAAAAAAGAGAATTACAGACCAATATCCTTGATGAACACAGATGCGAAAATTCTCACCAAAATACTAGCCAATAGGATTCAACAGTAAATTAAAAGGATTATTCACCACGACCAAGTGGGATTTATTCCAGGGCTGTAAGTTTGGTTCAACATCCACAAATCAATCAATGTGATACAACACATTAATAAAAGAAAGAACAAGAACCATATGATCCTCTCAATAGATGCTGAAAAAGCATTTGACAAAGTACAGCATCCCTTCCTGATCAAAACTCTTCAAAGTGTATGGGTAGAGGGCACATACCTCAATATTGTCAAAGCCATCTATGAAAAGCCCACCGAAAATATTATTCTCAATGGAGAAAAACTGAAAGCTTTTCCACTAAGGTCAGGAACACGGCAGGGATGTCCATTATCACCATTGCTATTCAACATAGTACTAGAAGTCTTAGCCTCAGGAATCAGACAACAAAAAGAAATTAAAGGCATCCAAACTGGCAAAGAAGAAGTCAAACTATCACTCTTTGCAGATGATATGATACTATATGTGGAAAACCCAAAAGACTCCACTCCAAAACTGCCAGAACTTGAACAGGAATTTAGTAAAGTGTCAGGATATAAAATCAATGCCCAGAAATCAGTTGCATTTCTCTACACCAACAACAAGACAGAAGAAAGAGAAATTAAGGAGTCTATCCCCTTTACAATTGCACCCAAAACTATAAGGTATGTAGGAATAAACCTAACCAAAGGGGCTAAAAATCTATACTCAGAAAACTGTAAAGTACTCATGAGAGAAATTGAGGAAGACACAAAGAAATGGAAAAATGTTCCATGCTCTTGGATTGGAAGAAAAAACATTGTGAAAATGTCTATGCTACCTAAAGCAATCTACACATTTAATGCAATCCCTATCAAAATCCCACCCATTTTTTTCAAAGAAATGGAACAAATAATCCTAAAATTTATATGGAACCAGAAAAGACCTCGAATAGCCAAAGGAACATTGAAAAAGAAAGCCAAAGTTGGTGGCATCACGATTCCAGACTTCAAGCTCTATTACAAAGCTGTCATCATCAAGACAGTATGGTACTAGCACAAAAACAGACACACAGATCAATGGAACAGAATAGAGAGCCCAGAAATAGGCCCTCAACTCTATGGTCAACTAATCTTCAACAAAGCAGGAAAGAATGTCCAATGGAAAAAAGACAGCCTCTTCAATAAATGGTATTGGGAAAATTGGATAGCCACTTGCAGAAAAATGAAAATGGACCATTTCCTTACACCACACATGAAAATAGACTCAAAATGGATGAAGGACCTCAATGTGAGAAAGGAATCCATCAAAATCCTTGAGGAGAACGCAGGCAGCAACCTCTTTGACCTCAGCCGCAGCAACATCTTCCTAGGAACATCGCCAAAGGCAAGGGAAGCAAGGGCCAAAATGAACTCTTGGGATTTGATCAAGATCAAAAGCTTTTGCACAGCAAAGGAAACAGTTAACAAAACCAAAAGACAACTGACAGAATGGGAGAAGATATTTGCAAACGACGTATCAGATAAAGGGCTAGTGTCCAAAATCTATAAAGAACTTATCAAACTCAACACCAAAGAACAAATAACGCAATCAAGAAATGGGCAGAGGACATGAACAGACATTTCTGCAAAGAAGACATCCAGATGGCCAACAGACACATGAAAAAGTGCTCCACATCACTCAGCATCAGGGAAATACAAATCAAAACCACAATG
>PISX010016454.1:0-46193 GCA_004024625.1 Mellivora capensis
GCTGATTTTGGCCATTCTAACTGGTGTGAGGTGGTATCTCAATGTGGTTTTAATTTGAATCTCCCTGATGGCTAGTGATGATGAACATTTTTTCATGTGTCTGATAGCCATTTGTATGTCTTCATTGGAGAAGTGTCTATTCATATCTTCTGCCCATTTTTGGATGTGATTATCTGTTTTGCATGTGTTGAGTTTGAGAGGTTCTTTATAGATCCTGGATATCAACCTTTTGTCTGTACTGTCATTTGCAAATATCTTCTCCCATTCCGTGGGTTGCCTCTTTGTTTTGTTGACTGTCTCCTTACTAGCAGGAATTCTTAATCAGAGTGAGGTCATTATCTTTGGGGAAAAACAAACAAACAAACAAAAAAACAAATAGTTCAGTAACACACCTTGAATGGTCTCCCTAGGTCGTTGTTCTCCTAGACTGCTTTTCTGCTCCCCTTTCTCCTCTCCTATCTCTATGTCTTGAATCCCATTCAGCCTTCAAGATTCTCTTCACCTTTCATCTCCTTTAAGACCTTTTCCCTAATCCCACTGGTGACTGTAACTGTCCTGCTCCTTGGCACTGCTGGAGCATTTTATGATGCTCTCATAACTGGATGACAGGCCTTAACACTGATGTGCTACCTTGTATATAGTTAACGAATATGTTGTGTTTTCCTCCTCTAGTCTGCAGACTCCCCTAATTAGTTACAGATGCCCAGGGGCCCCAGGAATAGAGTAGGTACTCAAAGAGTATTTGCTAAATTCAAACATTGGACACAATGTTTTAGAAATATTTGTAGGGCCCTCGAAACTATGCCATTTCGCATACTTGTTGAAAGCGTTTAATTATAAATAAAAACATGACTTTCTGGGTGGGGTGTTTACCAGTCTTACCAGATCCTAAGAGTAGCCTTTAGTGCTTGTTTAAAATGCAAATTCCAGGGCGCCTGGGTGGCTCAGTGGGTTAAAGCCTCTGCCTTCAGCCCAGGTCATGATCCTAGGGTCCTGGGATTGAGTCCCGCATTGGGCTCTCTGCTCTGCAGGGAACCTGCTTCCCTTCTCTCTCTGTCTGCCTCTCTGCCTACTTGTGATCTCTGTCTTTCAAATAAATAAAAACTTTAAAAAAAAATAAAAAATAAAATGCAAATTCTTTGTCTTTTCCCTTGCAGAATGTGATCTAGTAGGTATAGGTAAGGATTGGGAATCTCTGTTTTTTAAGGCACAGTTGAGGAAATTTTCTTTCAAAGAATAGCTCATATTTTTGAGTAGTACATTTTAAAATCTTTATACCTAAAATCACATTTAAATGAATTGAATTACAGAATGTTTTCCAGCAGACTAGTGTACTGAAAGTTAAAATTGAGATTTTTTTATACAGTGCATCTTTTTATGAATTTTCTGTTATAAAATTATACGTAAAGTATTGGTCTAGGTTGCAGGTTGGCAAACTTTTTTTCCTATAAAGAGCCAGATAGTAAATATTTCAGGCTTTGCAGGCCACATGCAGTTTCTGGGACACATTCTTGTTTGTGCATGCATGGGTGCCTGTGTGTATATTTTAACAACTCTTTAAAATATAAAAGCCATTTTTAGCCCCTGGGCCATATAAAACCAGACACAGGCCAAAGAGAGTTGCCAACCCTTGATCCAGATTAAACTGTGTATTTGGTTTTTAAATTTTGTGTTTTTTCTTCTTAGCTGAGAGCCTCCAAGTTGCAGTGAAGGCCTCACAAGTGGGCGATGCCTGTCAGTCATCCGAGGAAGGTTCTGGAGAATCTTCCTTGACGGATACGCGGAGTCCCCCCGAAGAGCCAGGATCAACCCCAGCTTGTAAGTGAAAGTTCAGGCCTCTGCGGTGAGCCTGAGCACAACCTCTGGAACATACAGTGGTTATATGAAATGAAGGCAATGACTCTGTCCCTATTTGGAGGAGACTTACTGTACTAAGTTAGAGAAAACCTGGGAATCAGTCTGCTAGCCTAATTTACATATGATAATGACACTCCTGTTCCAAGGACAAGGATTTCAAGAGTAGTTGGTGGGTTATACTGCTCTCTGACCTAGGCAAGCTTTGTTACCTTCTCCAAACCCCACCCTGCCTCAGTTTTGATAAGACTTATGGAGGACAGTTTGGAATATGGTTGTGAAATAACTTTTAAACTTTGGATTTTTTTGAAAATGACTCCCTGCTGTTCACGAAAGAACAAGTCCTCCTAATTAATCTCAGAGGCATCAACTGAGCAAACATAACCCAGAAAGCTAGACTCTAGCACATTCCCGCAGACACATGGTTTGGTGGCATGGTTAAAGGCAGAAGTGCCAAAAAATCCTTGATCTTTGTCACCATATGCTTCAGTTCAGGTCAGAATTCATTTATTGAAGGCCCTGTTTCAAAATATTTTAAATACGGAAAAGTGTCATGTAGAGAATTAGGTGATTTCTTGGAACCTAATGATGTTGTTAAATGTATGAGCTGAAGACTTCATTCCCTACAGTTTTCTGAGATAAAAGCACAAAGAGCATATTTCTCATTGTATTTGGGTGATAAAAACCTTATTTCCACCAGGCCTCATTATGCACAAGACAAAATGTCTTTAGTAGCTAGAAATGGGAGGATTAAATTATCTCTGAATTTCTTTAACAACATCCCTTGGTTAATTAGGATCCATGGAAGCAGTACAGTTTTAAAACTCTGGACTTTTTTTGAGATCAACACTAATAATTATTTTGTCCTCTCAAATTTTGCTTGATCCAGTCCTGCGTTTCTATTTCAGAAAGTACATATATGTTTTTCATTTTGACACAGCCCAAATTCATCAGGGGAGTTGTACTGCCCTGGGTGATTTCCTTTTAAAAGAAGAAACTCATTATGCCATCGAGGGAGTTCCATCTGATAATACATGGGGGGATCTGCTGCTCTCAGCCTCACCCCGGGGACAGCTGGGGAGGCTCCACACGGCCCCTACAGCTGCTCAGAGCACCTGGCTGCCTCTTACCCCCCTCGAGACCAGGCGGTGAAGGTTCTCCCAGTCTGTACCCACATCTCCCGTGACTGGGGACAGGGCCCAGGGACACCGATGACATCTGTGAAAACTGTTGAGAGGCTGTTTACAGTGCCCTGATACCAGGATTCACATATGGAAGGGACAGGGGCATGTTGCTAGGGTCCTGTAGCCCCAAAGACCTCTTTGTTTCTGGGCTGGATTGGAGCCTGGTGCTATAAGAGTTGGATTCTCTTTATAAGGTTGGTGGAGGCAAAAGACGATTCCCAAATGAGGGCCTATCACTGACCGGGTCAGTTCTTTGTTTGACTTTAAGGACTGGGTCCTTCTAAGTCAAGCCCATGCCAATCTGAAGTCATAGACCAAGCGAGGCCTTCTATTTTCATCCTCAGTATACCTAATCAGATGATGAATATAATCTACCCCTTCCTAAATTCTGGAGATCTGAAACTGAATAAGGAACAGAGGGACCTGATCACTTAGCTCACCATCAACTTCTTAGCCCATTTGATGGTCCTCATTGCCATGCGGTGGGGAGGAGAGAGAGCAAGATAATGGGTAACTCTTTGGTAAAGTCTTGGGTATCTCTCTTAAGAAGTAAGTATAATGCCCAGTAGTGGAACCATTTTTTGAGTGACAGATAAATTTCTATATAATGTCCCTTCACTATAAGTGAAAAGCATTGACCAGCCTGGGCAAAACGAATTTAATTTTTATATGATAGAATTCGAAGCAGTTTCTACTTAAACAAAAAATTCTTTGTAATAGAAGTGGCTTTTGGAGTCCTAGAGGACTTTCATTTAGAGAAGGAGAAAAAGTATTTCCTCCATAAGTACTAAAGTTTCAAGATGGCACCATGTGTCCCAGTGAATATTTCACCAGGGCCCCATTTAGACATGATTCCAGTGTAAGTCTGTGTGTGAAAATGCTTTGGAAAGTCTAGTTTAAATCAGCCTAAGGTGAGCATAGTGTAAGTTTTAATGGAATTCCCATGAGCAAAGAAAATCCTACCAGCAGAGATTTAATGGATGGAGTGATATCTGTGTTTCTTAAAAATATTTCTGGATTTAGAAATATTTCTGTGTTTCATACATTAAATATACAGTATTTATAGTTGTTGTGAATCTAGCATATAAGCAGTATTATGAGAAAAAAAAACACTTGGAAATTGTTTTTAAAAAGTTACTTGGAGACAGGGACAGGTTCCTATTTGTACGACTATGAGCTCATGAAGTATTAGCCAACCTGGCCCTACTTAGAATCTCATTCCCGTTGTTGATTCCTCCTTCTAAACCTTGTTCCTGGTCTGCTGCTCTGACACTAGCCACCAAGGAGCCTATCAACCCAGCTTTCTGCTTAGACCTGGGTCAGCCAGCCCTTGCTTTTGCTGTACAGTGCCTGTTTCCAGTTTCCTCCTACCCAGTGGCTTTTGCCTGGTAAGCAAAAGTGCGATGTAGAATCCCCTCTCCATATTGCCACCTCTCTGCAAGAAAGAAAATGTAAACGACGGGTGATAATTGAGGCCATCTGTCAGTTCGGTATCTCTTAGCATGTAAGCTCCCCGAGGGCAGGGACACTGGGCTTTGCACTGTTTTGGCCCCTTGTATGAGAGTATGTAATATGTGTGGTTTTTGTGTTTCTTACTTTGAAATACGTGTCGGCTGTGTACACAGGAAACCTGTGCGCTGGCCTCTGTTTGATGATGTCCTTTCTGTTTCTGTCTCACTGGTGTGCCTCCAGCACTAGTCACAGAAGGGACAGGAGGAAGAGGCTGTTGGGATGTGGATCCTGGCACCCAGGGTTTGGGAACCGCCTTGGCAGTCTCTGATGCAGGGGAGAAGGTATTGTGAACTGATTTGTTAGTAAATGGCACCAGTTAACTTTGTGTAGTAACGTAGCCTCAGGTCCTGGGCTGTCCGTGGCAGTGAGTGGTATGCAAGTGTTTTTCCTCAATTGTTCTCAACTTCCCGACTCTTTATTTAACCTTTCTGACTTAAATTTCCTCAAAATGTTCTTGCTCTGCCTCTATCATGTAGGTGTAAACAAAGAAACGATTTCAACGTTATTAAAAGGATTTAAAACTCGAATGTTTGTGTGTCTGCGCACTCTTCCTTCTGGTCTCCCTTCTGCTTTCCTCCCTGCTAAGCTCTAGCTTGTCACCCACCACACTTAGTGGCCCTTGGCCAGCAGGTGGTCCTGGCAGCCGGCCGTGTCCTTAAGGCAGCCAGGTGGTGCTAAGTGGTGGAAATAATGTGGACTTGGACTCCTATTGCTGCTTTCACTTTCTTTTACCTTCCTGTCTTTTCAGATTGTTTTCCTCTCTCTACCCACGTGGTCACCTACTTTTTTGTGAGACTTTTTAGTCAACCTGACCACATTTTGCTTGGGGCAAAGTGGTTCCAAATGCCTTTGGGCGGGGGGGGGGTGTGAGTGGGATATAGTTTACACTTAGGTTGTGATGCTCATTGAAAAACTAAATGCAGGAAACTTCCTCTTCATTTCAAATGAACCTGGGATGTCAGAAATTGGGAATTAGAATAGGATTCTGGGAGGTAGCTAGTTGGCCTCCCCAGGGTGGGCTGGGGCTCAAGAGTTTCAGTTTTTATCTAAAATCATGTTTTTTTCTAAAACATTTTATCTAAAATCAGTTTTATCTAAAATCAGTTTTTATCTAAAATCACTCATTACCAGATACCAGTATGTGCTAATGTGGAAAAATGACATATGTCATATATTTATGTAATAATTTATATATATATTTTTGCATTTATTATATATGACTGAGACACCAAGTCCAAAGATTTTTAAAAATCCGTAGGAGATAGGGCTGTGACTTAGTATTTTTTTTTAAAAAGTCATAAGCCAAAATAAAAACAGGAATGCAATATTTTATTCTGCTTACTCTGACTGTAAGCTTTCTGACTTATTTCTTCTTAAAACATTCCAACTTTTTTCCTCCTTTTCAGTGTGGACTTCACTTTTCAGTCTGTTGCTTCCAACTACCTTTGTCCTAGAGGAAGGGAGAGAGAGAAGGCTGGTTAGTTAGTAATAGTTTTTTCTTGAATGGAAATCGTGGTGGCTCCCACGCCTAAGGTCTTTTTTCCTTCCATGGTTCAGTCACAGGTAAGTGAAATGAGGTGTGTGGGTCCCCCTCATTTGGGGGGTGAACCTCTCCGGAAGAATTTTAATAAGGCATTTGAGAAAATGAACTGACAAAAAGAACAGGATCGCCTGAAATCAAACGTTTAAAAAGACGTGTGATGGATATTTTGTAGTTAGCTTCTTTGATCAGGTAAGGTTTAAAAAATATATTTTTCTGAAAGAATTTTTAAAAGTGCCTCAGACCGAAAAATACCCGGTGTGTCAGTCACCAGCTGCGGTTATGCACAAATGCACCACAAGGTGGCAGGCCAGCTCCATGAAAAATAGGACCTTAAACCTCTCTGGTATAGAACTTCGCTGTTCTTGGAAATAAGTAACCACATGTAACATAATTCAGCTCATTTCTATGTTTCTAATTTGTATAGAGTATAAAAATTCTATAGCATATGATTTCCTTATTACAAAGGTAATGACTGTGAAGCAGGGACCAAACCACAAGAGAGGAGAGAGCTCTAGAACTCATTAGAGAATGGGAGTTCTTAGCCCAGTATCGTGGGGGGTGGGGTGGGGGGTGGTTCTAGGCACAGGCCTAATGACTCTAAACTTCATGTCCTTTTCCATCCTTTGTCCTTCCTATCTTAGAGGTTCTGGTCAGTAAAGAAATCTTTTATGGGCAGTATGGGGAAGAGTATGGGGGAGGGACAGGAAGAAGGGATCTGGCTATCTCCTCAAAGCTTCACCAGCCTGAACTGATTGAATTTAGCAAGTCCAGAGTTACCCAAGAACATTACCACAGCTGACCGCTTCTTGTGGCTTCAGCGTAAAGCTGCTCAGATAAGAGCAAGCAATGTACAGGGGACGGGAGGTTCTAGGAAGGCAGGGAATCTGCTGATCTCCCATAGCACAAGGAGTGGAATACACAACGGATGCATGATATTTATTTAGGGAATGGAGTGTGAATGTCTATTACATGCGGGGCATCACTGTTACACTTGTAGATAACAGCACTGAACACATGTAAGAAGCCCTACTACTCAAGGGCTTACATCCTAGTGAAAGAAGACAGGCAATAAATGAATAGACAAATGTTCATTTCAACCCTGGAAACCAGAAATCCTCACTGTCCACATGTGTCTCTAATGTGTGCATTAGGGAGACAAAGAATGAAACAGAGACCCCCATCCCCCAGGAGCAGGTGGTCTCCAGCCCCACTCATGGCCTCTGCTGATAGTGCTTTTCCTACGGCGATCACAGATGTTTCCACTGAGCTCAGAGTAGGATCTTGAGCAGGCCAGCTAGGTGCTGACCCTTGGGCCACCTCTGGGTCTGGGTTTCCTCTCCTAACCGCTGGCTGTTTTGGCTTTGTGACTCTTCAACATGGAGACAGGGAGCTAGAACTCAGGCATGATGTCCTCGAGCTTCTAAATCTGGCCTCAGGATGCAGGGGGACAGCCTGGCCCAAAGGCCAACTTCAGTCTGGGCATGGAGAGCTCAGCTGACCGTGTGGTTTCCACAAGATAAATATTGTCCCTTACTGAGAGAGTGCAGAGCTCCCTTATTGTCATGCCTTGTTGTTTTTTTAAAGGGATGTTTGGGTGAAAAGTTGCCGTGCGTCTCAAATCCGGAGTTTGCACATGTGGGGCCTCGTCAAGGGGTTGTTTAATTCTGTAGGCTTTGATTTCTGGCCAGAAAGAGGGTCACTATAGAAGAGTTTAGGGGGAGTGAAGTGATTTACCTGAGGTCAGAGATTTTGGAACACTAAGTGCAGCTTTTCAAAAGGAGAGCAATTATTCATTTTCTTATTTTTTACGTATTTTAGGTGGAATATAGAAGTTTCCCAGTTTCTTCACAGTCAGAGGTGAGCTCTACACACTTGAAATTATCATCGTCCTCTCTTTAGTTTCAGATAATGACCGCTTTTTCAAGAATTTGACACTTATGATCTTATCTTTCAGATTATACAAGCGATACAGAACTTAACCCGTCTCCTCTATAGCCTTCAGGTAACTATGCTCCTCTGATCTTTGACCTTGGAAACGTTTCTCTTAATGCAATGCATTTTACTAGATGATTCCCAGACATTAAAAATTAGAACGTCTGAGAGGTGGCGAATGATCTTAAAAGAATGCCAATTCCCAAAGTGTAACTCCACTAGTTGCTTGGAATTTCACCTGGTTTTGTAATCATGAGGCAAGACTCCTGATTTTTAGACCGCTCTTCTCTGAAACCATAAAAGAGTTCATATCTTTAAAAAATATGGATGACTATGATCTGGCTTGAAGTTTATGGTGAAACTCTTAGGTGAGCGTAGCCTGACTTCACATTTTCTGGTGAAAACTTAAATTCGCACCTAAACTTTTTTCACTTTCTCCTGTGGACTGGCGCCTTTAGAGCAGTTAAGTAATTCAGGAGTTCCTTCATTCTTTTGTTTGTTCATCCCCCCGACATTTATTGGGCACTCTCTCTGTGCTGGGCACTCTGCTAAGGGCTGGGCACACAAAGGCTGATGGGGCACAAAGCCTGCCATCGGATGGCTCACTGTCTTTCACAGAGAGACAGACATAAAAACTGTGCTTGCGTTTAGGATTACAGGGATGATCCCTTAGTTCATGCACAAGAGAGGCCAGATACCTCCAAGGGTTCAAAATACGGATTAAAAGCATTTTAATGAGACGAAAGCAATGCTAATGTTAAGTATAAATTGGTAGAAAATTTTGAGGATGTAAGTAAATAAAATGGCTTGTGATTCTACAGAGAGAATTACTACTGTGGTGTTGGTATATACCCCTCCAGTTTTTTTTCCCTAAGATTTTATTTGTTTATTTATTTTAGAGAGAGCTTGAGTGGGGGTAGAGGCACAAGGAGAGGGGGAGAGAGATTCTCAGGTAGATTCCGTGTCAAGTGCAGAGCCGGACATGGGACTGGATCCCATGACCTTGAGATCAGGACCTGAGCTGAAATCAAGAGTTGGATGCTTAACCTCCTGAGCCACCCAGGTGTTCCTCCTTCCAGTTTTTTAGAATCTTTTTCTATATACTCTATTTTAACATGTACCTTTCTATTCATCCAGCTATTACTCTGTAGCACAATTTTTGGTGGCTGTGTAATATTCAAGTCTATGGCATATATCCAGTTCTTTGTAGCTACAATTCTGTATTAATTAGGTCTGTTAGATATTCTTGTACACTAAGCTCTTTGAACTCAGCTGAGTGTTTCCTTAGGATAAATGGCTAGAATTAATTTTTTAGGCTTTTTAATAGATACTATCCCAAATAATCAAACCCATCAACATCCCTCTCTCCTCAATTTGAAAATAGATCAAGGTATCTGATTACCTTATTTTTCATTTCTTTGGTTGCTCTCAGAGCTAAACTCCTCCCCCCTGCTCCTGGTTTATTAGCCATTCATACTTCGTACCTTAGACCTGTTGAATATTAAAAGAAGATTAAAAGTAAGTCTGACTTTAAGTTTTCACCCGAAAACAATGTAAAGTTATGCTGCATTTGATGTTTTCTTACTTATGCTTTGCATCAAGACTTCTTTCTTTTATTGACCATCTGCCTATTGCTCTAGTATCCCTATCTTAATAATTAAAGTTTTAGGTTATATTTGAATATATGACAGTGATAGTCTCTTCTTACTATTTTTCTATGCTTTCCTATATATTCTTTCCTAAGAGATTTGAATCACTCTGACAAGTTTCGTATCCTCATACCAGGGCTGATAAATTACAATTTCCTATTTATGAACAAAATTGGAGAGAATTGTCACTTTTGAAGTAAACAGTCTCCTTGTTGGAGATCATGCTGTTTGTCATCTCTTACTTTAGATTAGAAGAAGATGTTTGTGTTTAGCAGTTCTATTCTTTGGACTGTTCCAGATAGAATGTTAAAATTTCAAAGCATTAGGCTATTCTTCAGTGCTGACATCAATTTGATTTTCTTGGATTTTACTTTGTCTTACTTCTAGAAATGTAGTAAGTAATTGTGACAATAGCAGGCTTCCTTGTCTCGTGCAAGATCTAATGGGAATCCTTTGGTGTCTGACATCAAGCATGTTGGCCTGGGGTAGATCTTAGAGCTGATTTATCATAGAAAACAAACATTCCTTCTTTTACATTTTAACTGAGAAATGGCTATAGTTTGAGCATAGTTCAGTAACTTTTGGGAGATGAAAACATTGAGTATCTCAGCTTGTGTTGCCTGATGAAAACATTCACAGATCATCTCTCTTCTTTTCATTGTTGAATGCCATGCTTTGTGGATTCAGGGTTTGGGAATGCTCACCAAAATGATCTAATTTTGACACAACATTAGATTGAAGGGCGAGAGCAAATTCTACAGTGGATTCTCTTAACCAGGACTTTTGAGCGGGTCTGAGGATGTGGGCTTTGGAAGATGTCTGTTCGTGGGGCATTCATCTCTTTTGAAGCTGAATCTCTTAAGCATGATTGAAGTTTTTACATATGCATTTTCAAATCAGATGCAAATGAAATTTGATCCCTATATTAGGGGAGCAGAGTTAGAGATGGAGGAGAGGTGGAAAGGAGAAGACAAAAGTTGAGAGAGCAAATTTGGAATTTTCCTAAATTTGAAAAGCAAGTACTAGTGTCTTTCCTAGATCTAAGTATCAAGTATAAATGTGAAAATGAATATCCAGTCTTCCGGGTCATCTCCATGTGAGAGAAGAGAGTGGTCTCATCTCACGCGTTGGGTAGACATGAAGAAAGTTTCCTGGTGGCACTTACTTAGCCTACTGTGAACTTTTCATGAGTGTAGTCTTCTCCCATGGTAGTTTCAATATACAAAATGCTGGATTTTTGTTTGTTTTGCTGTATTGATGCCCTTGAAATTTATTAGAATAAATAAATGTTCAGTCTACAGTTTGCTCTAGCCAAGTCAGCAGAGCCCTGAATGGTTATTTACGTGCTAATTATTTTATATTTAAATATAATTAGTACCTATTTTCAATGATAATCATTGCTCTCTTTTTAATAATTTCTAAAAGACTTTAATTAAATATTCATGTGAGTTTTGGAATTTTTAAAGTAAGTTTTCAATTGTAAAAACATGAATTTTATTTCAAAAGGCTACAGCAAATTCATTTTTGAATCTTATTCTAAGACAAGTACTAATTTAAAATTTCTTGCATTCTTTAACCTTCAAAAGTATGGGGAACTGTTGATCTAACAAAGAACTACTAGTCAAATCCCCGTATTCCCAGCATCTGTTACATGGACAGCTTAAAAAAATTCTTAGGAAAGAAAAATGTGAATTTATCCCTGGGAGAGTAATAATTTTTCATAGTGAGTCAAAACACACATACATACCCAGTATGTGGCCATTTTCAATTTGTCCCTTTTGTGTTTCTTTGTGCTTTAAACGGGAACTTACAAAATTAAAAGCTTCCAAGGGCATTCACAGAGATTCTTTTCCCTTTCTTTTTGGTTTTGTGGAATCCTTCCAAATCTTGGCAATTATTTCCTGTGATGCTGCCAAACTTTTCATAGGCAGATACTGTAACTCCAAATGGTTTTTTAATCTGGTTGGTAATGTCCTCTGGGCTTTAGAGTATCTATGTTCCCTTAATCATTCCAGCCTCCTGTTAGCAATCTATTAAACAAATGAATTTCAGCTTAGGACTTTACGTGTGACCTTCCTCCGATCATACAAAGAAATAACAGTAACGAGATAGCTTTACCACTTACGTATCTCCTCAATATGAAATTAACGGCTGTCCTTGGGCATTGCATTATAAAAAGATTACTTACCAAAAGTTTCCAAGTGGTTGACTTTTATTTTTATGTTTTCATGTATGTAATATAGCTTAAGTAATTTCTGGTTTGGGACTCAAATAAAGGATACTACCAGGCTTATATAGAATCTTAAGTTCTCGTGAATTATTGAGTGGAGAGACCTCAGAGAATGAGACATAGACCAGGAACGCAGTCTTGTGAATTTATGTACTGAATTCTTACTCAAAAGGCTTGCTTAAATATTACCCAACAACCAGCAACAAAACACATTTCCAAAAGAGGGGATGAGTGTTGCTTTCGTGCTTTTTTTTTCTTTTTTTGTTGGTTTATTAATTCTCAACCCATCCTGCTAGAAAATGTGGGATAAGCCTCTCTGGAATGTCAAGGTTAGTCTGGGGAGCTAACTTAGAAAGGACAGGAATATTAAGAGGAAAGGAAGGGGTCGTGCTTTCCGTGTTTGGAGGTCATGGGAACCCGGAGCACAAACATGTGGAGGCCATGACTGTTTGTCCCTCTCCTGCTCTCACAGGCCGCCTTGACCATCCAGGACAGCCACATCCAGGTCCACAGGCTGCTTCTCCAGCAGCAGGAGAGCCTCTCCCCTTGCCCGTCCTTCCGAGGGAGCCCCTTCCAGGACCAGGAGAAGTACCGCAACCTGGAGAAGCAGCGGGAAGAGCTAGCCAACATCCACAAGCTGCAGTCCCAGTTCCAGCAGGACCAGCGGCGCTGGCACCGCCAGTGTGACCAGCAGCAGCGGGAGCAGGAGGCCAAGGCCAGCCAGCTGCAGGAGCGCGAGAGGGAGTGCCGGTCGCAGGAGGAGCTATTGCTCAGGACCCGCGGGGAGCTGGACCAGCAGCTCCAGGAGTACCAACAGAACCTGGAGCGGCTGAGGGAGGGCCAGCGCCTGGTGGAGAGGGAGAGGGAGAGGATGCGGGCCCAGCAGAGCCTGCTGTGTGGTTGGAAACATGGGCGGCAGAGTAGCCTTCCCGCGGCGTTTTCTCCGGGAAGCACAGAGGTACGGATCGTCCCTGCTTGTGGCAGCAGTGTGTGAGGCAGCTTCTCAAGGACGGTTTAGTTCTGGTCACTCCAGGGATACTAACCCGATGCCTGTCTTTTCGCCCACTGTGACAAGAGCCCCTAAGAGTTAATGTGTAGGGAGCAGAAACTGGGAACCTGCCAAGACTGTGCATACGTGTCTTGACTCACCGCAGGGAAATTTGGAAGACCTACGTCCTGTTGGATGGGGGGCTCGTTGTATACTCTGTGATGCCCTTACCTGAAGAAAGAAACACAGAAAGGGAGTCCTCGAAGAAGGCAGAGTTTGTCCTGGCTCCCTGCTCGCTGGGAGCATGCTACCTTTCCTGGACTTAAAGGACCCCTTTGCATGATCTAGCCTTCAGGGTTTCGTATAGCTAGACCTTTTACCAGATCAATTAGCTATTAATGTGCATCCATAGGTACTGAATTTAGCAAGTACAGTACTTTTCTGTTAACTAATAATAGTTAATGTGAGTATACTAAGTGAGTATGAGTGGCTAGACGGGATATTGAAAACTTTCTGAGGATTGTGTTCCATTGGTGCCCCTTTTCCTCATGTTTGACAGTTCCATTTGCCCCAGGAGTTTACTTCGCTGTGCTCTGAACACATGAATGCTTTTTACTGATAGTGCATAAAGTGGTAAAACTTGATAAGAAAGGTCTGCATTTCATCTGATTTTCCTTTCAAGTTGGGTAAATTATGTTTATTGGAAACACCAGATGCATATATTGCAAATACTTCATGCATATATTTTCAACATTTTAGTCAGCAAAAAATGAAAATGCTGCTCTTTGTTGAAGTGGAAACACTTCAGTAGAAGGTACCACTGCTGGGGTTTTTGTTTGTTTTTGTTTTTTTGTTTTTTGTTTGCTTGCTTTTGCTTTGTTTTTAAAGATAGGCTAGATATACCAAATTGAAGTTTTGATGCTAGCTCATTAAAAGGGGATGGGTTTAAGACTCTTATTAAAAATCTTGATTGCTAAAACAATTAGAAATACTTTATAAAACTTGCACAAATTGCTAGAGAAATTATTGTATTTTTTTCTGTATTTTCTTGCACAGGTAATGGAACTTAATCGATCCGAGAGTTTGTGTCATGAAAATTCATTCTTCGTTAATGAAGCTTTAGTACAAATGTCACTTAACCCTTACAACCAATCGACTCTATCAGGTGTCCATCAGGATGCCACTTATCCCCAGAATATACCTAATTCTGATTTGGTAAGGACTAGTGAAAATCAAGTAGACCTCCAGTTGGACGTTTCTCAGCCCTTGGATGTCAACCATGAACTATGGACAGCCGCTGGGTCCTGTCATCAGATACCCCCTCTCCACCCAAGCAGCAAGGATTCTTGTAAAAATGGTAATTAACACTTTAAACGTCATCTGTGTGGTTTCAACAAGAAGCTGTTTCTCTGAATGGTTGGCTCTTCTTCAGAGCAAGTCGAAGTGAGTCCTAGAAGGGGAATAAATTGGTTCTGATGAGCTGGAGTTTGTGGCATAAACTTCTCTTTGGTGAAGTCTGGGGCCATCTTCTAGAAAAGTTGGAACGTGGTTAGAGAGCTATGAGGATGGCACCAAGATGTAAGGGCCAGACAGGGTTTTCAGATCTGTGGGTTAAATGATAACTACCAAGTTGGTTCACTTGTAAGGGAGAGTCATTCCTTACTGTACACTCTACCACATTCCAGTAGGCATACTCACTGGCTCTCAGAAATAAAACATAGAGACAGGGCTTGTGGTCTTTTCTAAAGAAAAGGCAATTTCCTTTAATGTTAGTGAAATATCTCCTGCTATTAAACACCCCCAAAATGAAACTGTTAACATCATTTGTCATTGTCAAAAAAAAAGTGTCATATCTCATAATAATATAATTTGCTAATCCCATTAAAGCATTTGCCAAATACAAATGAAAGGCAGCTTGAGTTACCAACGCCACATGAATCTGAGTGATTTAAATCTATGTCTACTATGAATTGTTTTCTGTGGGATACGAAGTAGGGAATGAGAAGAACTTGAAACCTCTCTACCAAAAAACAGATGGCATGCAATAGAATAAACAAATGGCCAGCCACATGGATGTGAAATAAATCACTGACAGAAAAATCGTTCAGAAATGTAAAACAAGCAGTAGTATAGAGATCTTCAGAACTTGACATGGATTTGTTGCCATGCTTCGCGTATATTCTTAGTTTGTCAGCGGGAGGAGTTTTCAGCAACAGAAAGTTTTGTTTTTTTTTAAAGATTTTATTTATTTATTTGATAGATCATAAGTAGACAAAGAGGCAGGCAGAGAGAGAGGGGAAAGCAGGCTCCCTGCTGAGCAGAGAGCCTGATGTGGGACTTGATCCCAGGACCCTGAGATCATGACCTGAGCCGAAGGCAGTGGCTTAACCTACTGAGCCACCCAGGCGCCCAGCAACAGAGAGGTTTGAAGGTACTCAGCAACTTCGAATCAGAGAGTAATAATTCTGACCCTGCCCAAGGGTTGATCTATTACTAATCTAAAAGATGTGAATTCTTCGTAGTGGATAATTCTTTGCATGACTTAGTCACTACTGGAACATTCTTATTTCTTGTCAGCATCTGGGAGAGGATGAAATCCTCCTCAAAGCATCATTTCAAATATTCCTTAAATTAAAAAAATAAAATGGAATGGTTCATCAGGATTTTTTTTTTTAATAGGCAGAATTTAGAGGTCATAACCCATTTATTGTCTTGCAGCTTTAGTATCATGGAGACCACATTGCAGAAGGCTTTTTCTAGGTAAATGTTGCTTTGTTGTGTTGATTCATTAAGTTGCTATTCACGGTGTTTTTTATGTTTTTGTCAGGGCAGTTTTTGCATCCTGATTTGGTGGAATTAAAAAACTCAGTTTGAATTAAACCACATTCAGCTCTTGTTTAAAAGAAGCATCTCTCTCTTTTCGTGTATCTCCCATCTTCTTCTGTTGACTTGAGCTTCAAAATATAAAGCTTTTAAACATTTGGCAGCACACTTGCAGGAGATAGAAAGTGTACTAAGGAAATAAACAGTGATTATATCCAAAACCGGTCTCGCCACATGTAAGGAATTAGAGATAGCCGAGGGAAGTGCTGAGAAAATATACTTCGGCTGCAGCTCTTGTGTGTCCAGTGGAGGCCAAGGACGCCGAGGACATTGGCAGAAGAGAGGAAAATCAACTCTGGCCCAAGTCTCTCGGGAACATCCTGGTGTGTGTACTAAGTAGGGATTAGATCAGAATGCAATGTGTGCTGTTCAGCACCGGAGTTTTGCAACTGGTCAGAAAACGCTGTTGATGTTTATTTACTCGAAACAGGCTAGGCAGTTTCTGGAGGAGAGATTAGAAGGAGATTAGGAGGTGATAGAGAAGTGGCATGAAAATTGGATATACGTTCTTAGGAGGGTGGCCAGGGCCAGATACGATTGTTCAAACCGTGCTGGTGTGTTCACAGCTTTTAAACTTGACGGCGTAAAATAAGCGCTGATGGTGGTCTTCGCCGGACTTCGCCGGGCCCCCCATGCGTGCTGGTGGTGGGGGCGGGGGGAGGGTGCCTCCCTGGCAGAAGGTGGTCTGGGTGCGCAGGTGGAGAGAGTGGTGGTCCAGGTGCTGGAGTCCAGCACGATGCCGTGTCCTTGCTTGCTGTCGCATTCTGCCGCTGCGTCTTGGGGCTAGCGGTCACTCAGGGGCCAATCCTGAGGATGCGTGGTTCTCAGTATTCAGACTCAGCAAAACTTGCTTCTGATGTGGTTGGCTGGTGTTTTTGGGAAATGTGCCTTTGGCCTCCGTGAATGAGTACTGTGCTGAAGATTTTGTCTGTAGGCCCCAAGGTCAGCTGTGTGAAGACAGCTCCTTGAAGGATGGTTTGTTCTTTTTCCCGATCTGGTCCTGTGGGCATGGGGTCAGTGGACACGTGACCCTTTAGAACAGTACACCGGATGGGAAAAATGGTGTGTAAATTAGATTCTTTTTTTTTTTTTTCTGTAAATTAGATTCTTGAATGTGTTTAGATGTCACAGACAGTAGACTTTTCATTGTTTTGTTCAGTCCAATGTCCCCAGCCATTTTACTGTGCTCCGGCTGTAACTGGGTTTTCCTTTATCCTACCACCAATGTCACTGCCAACAATTACAGGACACTGAATTTCCAGCCCTGTACTGCAGTTCTCTGGGGAGAAATGCGTTCTTCCCAACAGTCCATGGGGATGGCTCTGTTCTTCTCTGCATCTCAGTGGGAAACTGAGGTATGGAGAGGTTCAGTGACTTGTCCAAGGTCCCACAGCTATTCAGTGGTAGAGCCCCAGACGGAACCTGGGAGGACTGGCTCTGGAGCCCTCGCTCTTCACCAGGACACTATATCTGGCTGATTTCTAGAAAGCTGTTTTATTGTACTTTTTGTAGCAGTTGCAGTAGAAGCGGAATAAATGTTGCTGTGATGCCCAGCAGGGTGTTCACAGTTAAGGGCCCGTTGTTACTGTTGTTGTTGTTGTTGTTTTCTTGTGGTTTTCTTCCCCTTCCTCCCTTTTTGGGTATTACCATTTGGAAGATATTTCTAAGTATTTGGAACTGTGGTGGCCATTGCTTGCATGGATTCTGAGCATCTTCAGATATCCTAAATATCATTTAGCTTCACTTTTCTCCCATAAGGCCCATTTTCTTAAATAGGGTTTGTTTCTCTAATTCACCTAATAATCACCCCATCTTACTTGTAAATATTGTTTAAGGTAGCACTTTAAAGAATTCTGCTCTCCACTTTTAGAAGTTGTTTCATGAACACACGTCTTGGGTGTTTGAGCATTAAATCCAAGTTGGTGTTTGATTTTATTTTTAGTGGAAGAGGGGTTTGTTTCAAGATCTTAATCTACACTCCTCTGAGGGACACAGACTACAAAAAGACTATAAGACCACAGAAAATTTGAATTTCTTTAAACAATATAGTCCTTGTAGGACAATTTCTATGTGATTGGACCCATGAAATGCTCGGTTTTATTACTCTTCTTAAAGGCAAAACAAATATTTTTGTGACTTCCCCCCCCTTAGCTTTGGAATTCTAGAACTAATTATACAGTGCATCCATTAGTCTATATGTGACCTGTTCCTTAAACACCAGACAAAATACCTTATGGCATGGAAATTACTCTGAAATCTTGGTTTCTCTTTTCAGTTATATTTTTATCTGTACCTCAGCATTTGAAGATTGCCTAAAAAGTTCCTCTTCAGTGTAGTTAAAGCATTATGATTTTGCCATGCATATGATAAAATTTAAATCAAGAGCCAAATTTTATGTGTTAGTCATGTAGCTATTGGCAGAAGAATAATTTTATTAAATTTGGATTCCAAAAGTGTTGAGTGTTTCTATTTAGTACATATTGGGATTTGGTGCCCATCAAAATATTGTCAAAATTCAAAGCATTGTATTCAGAGTATTTCATCTTGGGAATTTTTTTTTAAAATACAGACAGCTGTATTAAACTTTCACTGACATGTTTTTTATGTATGGAAAGAAAATAGAAAATTTCCAAAAAAAAAAAAAAAAGCTACACTATAGTTAGTATAAAAGTAACAATTTTAAAGAAGTGACTATATGATAATTTCTAATGTTTTTAGAATATTCCGTAATTCAGAAATGGGCACCTTATTTGTATAATCTGTATGTAAAGAAGCTTTGCCAAGGACCTTCAGGCAATTTCTCATAAAAGTCCAACTGGCACTGGATACCATAAACTCCAAGGACAAAGGTGTATTTGAAAGGGGGAATGTGTTAGTTTCCTAGGGCTGCCATAATACAGGATCACAGACTAGGAGGCTCAAACAACAGAAATATATTTCCTCATAGTTCTAGAAGCTGAAAGTCTGAGATCAAGGTGTGGGCAGAGCTGGTTTTGCTGAGGGCTTCTCTCCTTGGTTTGTAGATGGTTGTCTTCTCCCTGTGTCTTCTCATTGGCTCCCCCTACCCTCCACCTGTCTGTGTCCCAACATCCTCCCCTTACAAGAACACCATTCACATTGGTGCAGGGTCTCTAATTACCTCTATTAATTACCTCTTTGAAGGCTCTATCTCCAAATACATTTTGAGGTAATGGGGGGTAGAAAATGATTATATGAATTTTGCAGGTGAAAAAAGTTTAGCCCTTAACACAGATAAAATGATTATTTTTCTCATTGCAATATTTAAAAAAAAATTTTTTTAGTGTACCAAAGTTGAACTTTAGTAGACTGTTGTAGACTTGCAATTACATTGTGAGTCTTTTTTACCTGTTTAGGCAAGTGAGTTGAACTTGCAAAATTGTGATGAATGATCTACCTCTGCTTATTGATATGTTATCAATCACATATGTCAACACGTAGAGAGTGGGGTGGACGATATTGAGTCCATAGGTTCATTAGACCATATTTCCAAACGTAGGCCCTAACTAAAGAGCTCTGAGAACTTTGAGCTCTCTCTGAATGGGAGGGATATTAGATGGTTTTATTTTGAGTTGCTTAAGTGAACTCACTTAAGTGAACTCAACCGAATGGTTGAGAACATTCGTTATGACCTCAGCTTTTTGTCCAGATGCATCCATTGGGAAGTTACTGGGCAACTCTTCTTCCTATGGAATTTTGACTATCACTTTGGGAACATTTTTAAGGAAATCATGGTATTACATGCTCTTGGTAATCCACGTCATGGCAAGACTATAAAGAATTGGGCTCAGAGGCTTAATTTTAATCTTTCTCACTGACAAATGTAGATGATTGACTTTTGCCTTTTGCAGATTTTGTACTAGGAAAGGGAAACATGGCATTTGCTTGTAGGGCCTGGTGAGCCCCCGGTGCTGACTGCCAGCTTCCTGATTGCATAGTTCTCTGGGGGCAGGTTGACTGTGGGAGCCAGCTGGGCCAGGGCCAGCTCGTCTTAGCGCACAGAGCCCAGTACACAGCAGGAGAGGAAAACCAGCGGGTGGGTGGATACAGAGGCAGCCAGCCAGCCATGTGGCTGCCTGTTCATTCCCACCCTGGATTCCAATTTGGTTTCAACAAGCTGCTGAAGTGAGAGTCCATTTGGTATGAATGATTCCAGAGGTTGGCCTGGGCTTGGGTCATCCTTAGCTTAAAACAAGGGGGCGGGGGGAGAATATATATATATATATATATATATATATATATATATATATATGTATTCATTCATGTAAATATATATGTAAATATGTGGTCTATAGACTACACATTTGGCCTTTCCTATATGGTGTGGCTTTATTTTTTTTTAAGATTTTATTTATTTGAGAGGTACAGAGTGAGAGCTAGAGAGCACAAGTAGGGGAGAAGGAGAAACAGGATCCCCACAGAGCAGGGAGCCCGATACGGGGCTCAATGCCAGGATCCTGGGATCATGACCTGAGCTGAAGGCAGTTGCTTAATGGACTGAGCCATCCAGGCGCCCCTTGTGTGGCTTTATTCTTGAAGTGATTATGGGTTGGGTTTGGAAGGGAAGTTCGCAACCATTTATGAACCAAACGTGCTTGAACGACAAGGCATGCTCCTATCAGTCGCATTGACTCATGAGACAATGATTCAAAACTTTCAAAGGAAAGGAAGCATCTTCCCTTCCACAGATCAGAATCTGGGACCCTTTCTCCCCCCTATGTCCATCCTGCAATGGAGTTTCCATTTTGTAGAGCTTGCTTAAATTGTGAAGTGGTTGGCTGAGGACAGTTAATTTATGTCTGCCTAAGAAGAATATGGCCGTCTAGCCCAGTGGGTGTCATACTTTTTCTTAAAGGACCGCACAGTGAGTGTTTTCATCTTTCCAGGCTATCAGGTGTTGGTTGGATATGGTCAGCTCGGCCGTTGTACCTCAAAAGCAGCCATAGGCAATGTGTAAAGAATGAGATGGGCTGTGTTATAGTAAAAGTTTATTTGTAAAAGTGTGTTTTTGTTGTTGTTCTTTTGTTTTTGTTTTTTGCTGTTTGGGTTTTTTAATTCACTTGAATTGAGAGAAAGTTATATTCCTCCTGGTTAGGAAATTTTATCCCAATTGCCTTTGGGTTGAATTAATAATGAAATAGTATATGGTACTTCAAGCCATTTAAAAACCATTTGAATTCATCATCTCATTTATTCTACACGGCAATCTTGTGAAATGACAGTGATTGTCACTGGGTTTTTCAAATAAGGCAACTTTTCTCTTTTTGTTGAGTTTCTGTGAAAAGATGAATTTAGAAAAATAGAGCTGAATGGGTGTACTTTTTAAGGCCAGTGGCTTAAAACTTGGAGGGACCCTCCCCCAGCCCCAACTCCAGATTCAAATTCCTATGATTGTGCCATGGAGGGCTACCATCTAACCAGGAGGCTGAAGAGACATAAGGTGTCATGGGTGGGATTGGTGCTGGAACCATAGTTACTGTGGCTGGCTACACCTCAGGGTTTCTGGAAAAGTGCAATAAAAGTATGAACTCCTCTGTTCAGAGATTCTCATTTGGTAGGACATGGCTGGGGCCTATAAATCTGTGTATCTAACTTTCTCCTTAGGTGATTCCAAAGCAGCCAGCCTGTCCTCTATCCCTGCAATGCCAACCTGGAGGGCTGGGCTTGATGTTCAAGAATCTCACTTCAAACACTAACCCAGACTCCTAAGGCTGCATTATTCCTAAGCCTTAATTCTCCATCCGTACTATCTGTAAGGAAGTGTTAACAGTGGTAAAGGACAGCGGGGGGTGGGGGGATGCCTGTCATGCCCAGGGATCCGGGGAATATCTGCTTCCTTCCTACCTTCTGGAAGTAATTAATTCTGATTGTGATTCAGGGGTGGCATACAGATAAAGATGTGTCTCCTAAATGTCACTAAAGCTGATAGGATTTAGATTTAGGAAAAAAACTAAATTGGGGAAATTTTTTTCTTAACTCAAAATGGAAATCTATTCTAATAGCCCAACTACCTTTCTGTATTGGTCTGTATCAGCCCAACACTGGGGGTGTTGGTTGTGTCACCACAGCTGTCCTGAGAGGCAATCTCAACAGCACAGCATTTAGCTTCCCTTTGTTCCTCTCCATAGAGGAACAGTTTACATCAGTCATTAGTGTTTCCAGAACCAAATGTAAGAACTATTCTGGCAACAAGACCGAACACCTCAGTTTGGCATATAGAGCTCCCATACCTATAGAACTTCCACCCCTTACTGCTCACATTATGTAAATGGTTCCATTATGTCAGTGTATCCCCAAGAAATCGTGTAGTGGTACTTGAGTTCCCTGAGTAGGTTTTTCAACTAGAAAGAAAATTGAGAATGGCCAGTGGTATTTTGGTTTGAACCATTCCTGACTCTAAGATTTAAAAATTGTGCTCTGGTTTATGACCTCGGTCTCCTTTTGAGTTTGGTTACTCTGAATCAATTTGTTCTTATTAGTCCTGGATAGACTGATAAAAATCAAAGTTCAGAATTGCCAGGACGTACCTCTTATTAGCACTTCCCATAATTTGAATTAATTACCTGTGTAATAATGTATGTAATGTCTGCCTACCCCAGTACAGAAAAGGCTTCACAGGGGTGGGGAAGCTACATGCGTCTCCTTTGTTCATTGCTCTCTTAGAAGCACCAAGCACACTATTTGGCATAAAATGAACATTGGATAAATATTTATGACGTAAACGAAGGAGTCAGGGTCCCTACTCTTTAGCAGAAATGACAGCACCTGTAAGCTTGAGCTACACAGCTTGCCTGGACTGAGGCATGGGAAAAGATTGAAAAAAGACAGAGTTACGTGGCATGTGATGGTGGTTAACGCAGGTAGGCTAGAGGGGACTAGCTCACTGGATCCAATGAGTTTCAAAACCTGTAAGATGGGCGTATGTTAAATGGCATTCTTAAAATGTCAGAGTTACTGTCAGATTGTTTGCCTTTAATCCCTAACTGGATTCTAGGCAGCAAACTTTAACAGTTATCAACTTTTCTTCCTATGTAATTAATGTTGAAATAAATTTGTTTGCTGATGTATCGTCCTGTTTAACACATTGCTATAGGTACTCTTGGTCCAACTATAGAGAGCATCTCTTTGTGTCATTAATTTTTCCAGAATGTTATATGTAGCCCCATGTAACCATGCATGGCAAATGAAAACTTAAAAACTTAAAATGTGTTCTTCATAAAATGCTTTGATTTACTCTAAACAAGTAGAAACGAACCTATCCTTGTCATTTTAGGAAGATGGCGTATAAGCAGCTTAGCATTTAACTGTTTTATCAATAACTTAGTCAACTTATTTGTTCACTGGAGTATTTCTTTTTTAACCATATAGTAGCTCAAACATCAGTGAATTAAACATGGACAGTCAGCTCCATATCAGTGAAATGGTTTCTTTAACCCTTTTTCTTTTGCTAAATCCTATTTAAGTCTAGTTTATTTCCCCAGGCAAAACAAACACTATTTATTTAGTTAAATATACGCCTAGAATGTGAACCAATTTCCCTGGCAGGACTTTCTGACTTGTCGGACTTAAAATACTGCCTGAACGATCACGTATCGATGCTAGCAATCTTCAAATTAAGTGTGGTGGCACCTCAAGAAATATTTCCCTCTGCTTTACTCTACACTAACTGGAAAGCACCTACATATTCTCAGCTGGTCAGGTCCCAGACACAGCTTGCTGAGGGGAAGAAGTCCTGCCCTGTTGCTTTGCACAGATTTAAGCCAGGTAATAATAATAATAATAATAATAATAATAATAATAATATAATAATAATAATAAACCACTGGGCTCAAGTTTTGATCTACGGAGCTGCTAATTTGCCATGATAAATCGCTGTTGAGTTTCCTTGGTTAAGGGGCCAGGGTCTCCATTCTTTCTCTGGATGACATATTAATTCAATTTAATTTGAAACATCAATGCTTAGTTTAAAGATTTACCTAAGGAAAAATGTAATCTTGCAAAGTTTCCAGTTATGCAGGATAGGATTCTGGGCCTTTCACAGAACAATTTCACAGTAAGGCTATGCAAAATTTAATTATTTTCACGATGACTCTTTTCCATAGCTTTCTTTGTGCAAATTTCATTACACTACAGCTTTTTCTTCCTCAAACATAATATGCTGGATGTTTGGATTAAATAGAGAATATTTGCATCATCGGCCAAATATATAGGACACTCTGCTTCTCTGGTGAATTGAGGCCATTTTGTAAGGAATGGTGCTGTGCTGTAAGGCTTTGGAAATATCGTTTACAAGCAAAACATTGGCCGAGTTTTATTTATTTAATGACCTGCTTCCTACCAGTGATCTTGGCACCCTCTGCAGTGATTTGCAATCAATTAATTATACAGAATGTTGAAATACTGCAATAAGGGCATTGCACTCTGAGAGTCTCATAAATCCACCAGCAACAGAAAACAGAAATTGCATGCTTGAGGTCCTCTTCTTGAAAAACCCCAAATGGGGAGGTGATTTTAATGTTCTGTTTTCTAACATGTCCTTGGAATCCTCAGTACCGTCTTGGAGCTTGTGAGTTCTCTAGTTCCCATTTCTCAAAGATGGTTTGGCCCTTCACTGGGCTGTCAGTATGGGAGTCTTTGCCTCATTCAGTTTAGACACTAGTCATTTAAATGAGGGAATTCTTGATTTTTCTGAATTCCTGAAGGAGGCTGTGGATTAATTTTTTTATCCTCAATTCAAGGCAATAATGCTCAACTGCAGCAGGCCGTATTTTTGAAGTCTTTGTAGGAATGATTCCGAAACGAAGCTTGTTTCCATCCTGGGAATACACTGACATTTGCTAGAGGCAGATGGCAGAAGATGGGATGGTGTGATATTACAAGTCAGAGAATTCACATACTTGACTCTGCCAGAAGCTTCTGGAATCTGTATGTTAAGATCTTAAGCTTATATTCTTGTCATTTCAGATGTGTCCTTGCAGTTAACTGTTTAGCTCTGCTGGGTTTTTTTCTTATTTTAGCGTAGTAAATATGGAACTATCAAACATTCTTGAAATTATATAAGCCTAAACTCTTGGATATATGTATATTATGTTGTCTTTACTTGCTTCCATATGGTTATGTTTTGAGGATGTTCTTATAACAAGAATATGGAAGCTTAATGTATATCCCAGCTGATTAAAAGTGAACCCTCTTTTAAGAAACTCAAGTTTTCAGAGCTGTATTACTTCCCATGAGTAGGTTAAACTTCTGACTCCTGACAAATGTATTCCTCCCAAAGCTGTACTATTTTTGATTATTTGTTAAATTATCCAGATTGGCATGATAGATTATACACAAGTAGAGCTCATCCTATATTTTTAGATGCTTGATGCTTCTGTTCAGCATGAGCTCTGAAATACGCTCACAGGGTCTTACATATGCAAACTCCTCTTCATTGGCACATAGATCAGATGGAGAAAATGTAAGAAACATTTTAGCCAAAATGTGATGGTCTGTTAGTCGGCATGTAGTAATGAGGCCACATTTTGCATTCGGGCTCCAGTGTGAAAAAGTGCAGTTGCGCACTGATGTCTCTCTGGGGACTGCAGACTAGAATCACATCCCCCTGGAAAGGAGAATGTGGCAGTACAGAAAGGGCTTGGGGGAGTGGCTATTAGCTTTCTTTTAGGGTATTCCACTGAACTATCTTTACACGTTAAAAAAATATATAATTTTTTTAGTTATTTAACGCCGATCAAGTAGCCTGAGGGTAAAGCATTGTGAAAGGTCAGATACTAAATTCATCTTCTATGAGCTTCCTCAGGTCTGAGATGCCTTAATGAACTTGGGAGATAAAGCCCAATTTTGAACTGGGTGAGTCTGAGAACAAAGGAAGTATTGGGGGAAATCTCATTAAAATTACCCCACTCCAAGAAGTTGTCATTTGACCGGTGAGAGTCTGGAAGGATTTTTTTGCAAATGGAGCTGCTAGTAAATTAAAATATTTGATAATTGTCAGATAAGAGATACGATACAGCTATAGTGATACATAGGTGTTGCAGATACATTTGTCAAATTCAATCTCTTACCTACTAGTTTAGACTCACACCTACCCACCCACCCACAGAGGGACACAATTAAATCTTATTTTTATAAATCAAGGGGGGCTTAAAGGTAAAATACTTGTTTTCTTAAACTTAACTCTACAACTTTATTAATACTTGTAGTGATGGCTGTTGGTGAGGATTTTTAGTTTTTTTAGGGATGATTATTTTCAGGGTTGGTGTGTATGTGTGTGGGTTTTTTGTTTGTTTATTTTTAAATATAGAGTCCATCAGCCAGCTTTGAGAATCTGCGGTTCAGGAAAACTCCAGAAAAATGTGTTTCATGAAGGGCTTGATTCAATGACTGAATCAAACCTGATGCAGAAAAGCTACTAGGATTAAAACCTGCTTGGCAATACCATTTTTGGCCAGAATGGCCAATACCAGATATGTTCCTAGGATAAAAGTAGGTGATGGGGTATTCTCCTGATACTCAAAAGTGAGAAAATAAAGAATCCACCTTCTCTCATCTCCAAAACCAAGTTTCAGCCAACATAGACTAAAAAAATATTTTCCAATGTAATGAACTTGACATGACTTTATCAGTACTTCATTGTTAAGTGAGGAATTTGAATGTATGACTACATGAATGGATGAAGGCACAGAGGATGGGTTAATATTGTACAGTGGAGATGGCTGGCTGGCATGGTGCTTAAGATAGAATGGTTGGAAATTATGCATTTCATATTCCAGCTCTATCATTTATTACCTATCAAATTTTAAGCACGTATGTCAGATGACTTGGTGCATTTGCTTCCTTGCCTATAAAATCGGACTTCTGATAGTTTCCGCTTTGGAGGTGGTAAGACGATTACATAAGACAAAGCCTAAGATAGCTGGAACTTTGGAGATACTCCATAGACAGAATCATCACTTGTAACTAGATCTGGCGTTAAGAAAACTATAAATCATGAGGAAGTGCATTGGAAGACTTGAGCCGCTGGACCGCTTCCGGGCGGTGGCTCTGGTGACCCGAAAGTCTTGCACTTCATTTGGGTTTTACCGAAGAAGGCCCGTCTCAGAACATGTTCCACAACTATACTGGCTGCCACTAGGTGTTCCATGATGGACAGGTCTCATAACAACAATATTGGGAAATGCTGGGTTTGCATTTACCCAGCTTTTTCACAGCTTGAGTTGTGCTCATGTGTATCTGAAAGTGACCCTTCCCAAATCTTCGTATTTAACCACAGTATCCTCCTCCTGTCCAGCCCGGCGTCTTGCAGGGCTACTGTTCCTTTAAATACAGTGGAGCAAACACATGATGTAAGTGGATGTTGAAATAAATTCATTGCCTGCGGCACACCCTTCAAACACATTTTTTCTCCCTTGGGAACGGTTGAAATCCAAATGACAGATCCCAACACGATTAACCAGCTGGGTTGTCTTTTGAAAACCAAATCCAATATGAATTTAAGATAGAGCTTTGTTTAGCCCCCAGGTCAGCATTTGGACCTGTGGATAAGGGTTTGTGTCCAGTCTTCTTAGAGATGTTCTGGGTTCGCATCCTGGTTAACTCTGACTCATCTTTCAAGCCTGAGCTCCAGGGTCACTTACTTCTAGATGCCTTTCCAGATGCCCTTTGTCTGGGTTAGGGATCTGTCTTGTGTAATCCTGTGTGTCCAATACACCCTTTTGTTCCTTTCTACAATGTTTAGACTCTAGGATATTTTATATAGTTTTGTTTGAGTTATAATTCACAATATAGTGAAATGGTCACATGTTAACTCTCTTCAGTCTATTTGGTGAAAAGAATATCAAGGCACAGAATATTTCTGTCACTCCAGAAAGCTTCCTTCTACTCCTTTCCAACCAACCCCTACCCCCAGAAGCAATTACTCCTCTACTTTCCACATCATGGGTTAATTTGCTTATTCTAGAATGGAATGGAATCAGACACTATGAGCCTTACTTGTGTTCAGCTTTTTTCACTCACAGGTTTTTGAGACACATCCATGGCATTGCATGAATCTGTAGTTGGTCCCCTTTACTACCGACTCATCTTGCATTGATGAATTTACCACAGTTCCCTAGTCTTCTGTTGATGGACGCCTGGCTTATTTCTCATTTTTGGCTACTGTGAATAAAACTGCTGTGAACATTCCTCTACAAAATTTCTTTTTGGGAATTATGTTCTCATTCCAGTTGTATAAATACCTAGGGGTAGAATTGTTTCTAGAATAGATACCTGTTTAACTTCTAAGAAACTGAAAGTTTTCATGGCGATTGTACATATTATAGGCTTCCTGGGTGCTGAGTCAAGGTCTTGGTCAACTTGGTTTCCCTCATGGCCAGCCCAGTGCAGAGAACCCACTAAACACTGAGTACTTGTTGAGTGAAGAACAAATGGATAAGAAGCTCAAACCAGTTTTCATTCTTTTTTTTTTAAGACTTTATTTATTTATTTGAGAGAGAGAGCACGAGCAGTGGGGAGGGGTAGAGGTAGAGGGAGAAAGAGAAGCAGACTCCCTGCTGAGTAGGAAGCCCAGTGCAGGGTTTAATCCCAGGAGCTTGAGATCATGACATGAACCGAAGGCAGACGCTGAACTGACTGAGCCACTCAGGTGCCCCTCAAATCAGTTTTCATTCCAACACCCTCTCTACTAATTGACAAACAATGAATGTCCATCAAAGGAATGGAAACTTGATTGACTTAAATGTGGTTTCAGTCCGGGTAGGCACACCCAGGGGAATACAGTGTCATTGCAGGGGCCCAGTATGTGCAGGTAAAGCCAAGTGTGGAGACTGATGGGCAACCATACAAAGGTCCGGATCACTGTAGCTGCCACGCTCACTCAAGTTAAGAACTGCTGACACTTCCAGGCAAGGCCCTCCATAGGCTACTCTTTCAAGCTCCTCCCCCTACCTGGATTCACCTGCATAGACTCAGAGTTCAGCCAAACTTGACAACTCTCCTGATAGCATCTAGCATTTTCTCCCCTTTGCAAGAGTTGCAAATTCCACCTGGAATACCTCCATGCAAGGCCATTGCTCTCTGTTGACATCCTGGTCAGATTTCAGGGTTCAGTGAAGACGTTGTGTCCTCTCCAAAGTTGTCCTGGCCACCAAGACTGGAAGCTCACTCTCTGGTGGGTCTGGGAAGTGGTGTTCAGCTGTGGACCATATTCCTCAGCCACCGAGCAGGATGTCTTGCCTTTATTTTAGTTCTCGTTGTTTGTAAGGAATGAGGGCTGCTGGTCACTAAGGGAGTAGCTGAGCTATTTTTCATGATCCTTGCTCTTGGTGGCTGATTCCACTAATGAGAACTTGTATGGTAATGCTTTGGTTCCTTCTTGTGAAGAGTTGTTTAGAGAAGAGAGAGTTCTATCCGGAGGAGGAGGATATCGTGCACACTTAGGGAAATTAGCTTTCTTTAGGCTCCAGCAAGCACAAATATTAACAGGTAGAGTAGCTTCTTATGACACTAGTATTCCTAAGACAATTAAAAAATAAATTTCTTTGGAGGAAGATGGCTCCAATTAATCCTCTGACACATATGTTTTCTTTTGATTGCTGTTTTGGTAAAATCCTTATTTTGTCTCTGTTCTGCAAACTGCCTTCTTTTCTCACTGTACAATTATTTAAAGTTTAATTTCTAAAAATGTAATATAGTTATCTTTACCCTGATAACAAACAAATGTGAAAAGAATGCCAAGGGTATGAAAATCTGTATTGAACAAAACATTTTTTTCTATATATTATTTTTCTATGTATTTCTCTATATTATATTTTCTCTATATATTATTCTCTATATTTTTTCCTATATATATTCAATATGTCTTAAAATTATCTTTTTTGAGTGGCATGAGCTCAAAGCTGCAGTTGGAAAATATATTTTATAGGTTGGTTTCTTGGCAAAAGTTATTTTAAACAGATAGAATTACAAAAATAAGGTGCCTCGTTAGCGCAGTAGGTAGCGTGTCAGTCTCACAAAAATAATGTTTCTCATTTCTAAAAAGAAAAAAATTTATGTTTTTATGAAACCTGTAAATACCAATTTCTCAGAACAGAAAAGGCATGTAAGTTGTTTGACATTGCATAATTCTGTAGTTGTTAAAAAAAAAAAAAACCAAACACCTCATTTTTAGACCTTTAAAGAATTGGATACCAGTGTTTTTGAAGTCCAGTAATAATATTAAGAAGTAGTTAGAACTAGTTAGCTTGGATGTATTTAATTGCTTGCCTTCTTCTGTTTTAATAAGAAACACTGGATCTTGTATGCTCAAGAATTTTAACAGATGCTTTCCCTCTACAGAGTCAGGAAGAAGTAAATGCAGCATTAAAATTCCTAAGTCGAGTTCCTGAATTATTCACCTGGCAGAAAAATGAATTCACTTCTCTCAGCAAAATGAGAGGCATAACTCTTTCAGTGTGGGTAGGGTCATGAAGCAGACAGTTTCCAGAAAGTCAGTCTAATTGGCATGGGGTACTTAGGAATCCATGGTCTTTGTATCTTTTAGAGGACTTCAGAGCCGTGAAAATAGTGCTGTGTCCCTCAGCTGGAGACCTACATGTCATTTAATTCAGTGCACTCTTAAACAGTTGTTCCTGTTTCTTAATAGGGACTCTGGAATTTGCATATCTTAATTTTGATTTAAACATTGAGCTTGACATTTTTTGTCTGTTTGACTGTATTGCGGGCAATTTCAAACATGTACATAATTAAACAGGAGTATGACAACACACACTATTACACACAGTGACTGTTACCCAACTTGAAAAACTTAAGAACATATGGCCAGTTGTGTTTCATCCAGCAGCTTAACTCCCAGCACACCCAGTATTATTTGGAAGCAGTATCTAAAAATCATGTGTCAACATTTATTGATCCGTAACATTTCAGTATATATTCCTAAAAGATAAGGCTCCCTTTTAAAACTATTATCACACCAAGGGAAAAATGAACAAAATTTCCATAGTATCAACATATGGTCACTATTTAAATTACTAATTGTTTTCTCTGTGTGTGTGTGTGTGTACTTTTCCTAGTTTCTTTTTTTGACTCAGAATCCAAATAAAGACTACATATTATAATTGGTTGCTGTGTATTTTAATGTATTTTTTATTAAAAGTTTTAATTATTAAAAAATTTCAAACTTACAGAAAAGTATAGAAAAAATGCATTTAACCAATGTTAACCTGTTGCCATCTTTGCTTCAGATATCTTTGCCTTTTTTTTAGAATGTTAGATACAATGTTGCTTCTTAGTTTTCCTTTTTTTCCTATTTAGAGCTAACCAGTATCCTATAATTGGTGCATGTTCTTTCTATAGTATGTTCTTACGCTATCACTACATACATGTGTGCGTAAATAACTTATATTTTTTGTTTTTATTTTTCTATATAAATATATAACGTCTATGCCTTTTTGCAACCTTTTTATTTTCACTAAATCTGCATATTCATATATGTAGCTCAGGTAGTTCATTTTAACTGCTGTATGCTATTTCCTTATAGGAATAAACACCAGCGTGTTCATTACCCTACCAATGAAGTTAGGATGTTTCCAATTTTTTCCTCTTGCAAATGACTCTCAGTAAACATCCTTTTATGCATTCTCTTTGTGCAAATGAATGAGAGTTTATTTACATGATAACACCTAAAAGTGGTCAGGATGTCTTTGGTTTTGCTGGATATCACCGTTTTCTCTCTAAAGTTATATAATTCTCAGCAATATATGAGAATTCCAGGTTTCCAGAACTTCCCCAACACTCATATTGTTAGGCTTTTAAATTTTGACAATATCATGGGTATGAAATGGTAACTCACATTTTTTCAATTTGTACTTCCTTAATTACTAGTGAGATTTACTATCTTTTTGTATTTATTTGCTTTTTAGGTTTCCTCTTCGGTGAATTGACTATAAAGGTGTTTTTCCTCACAGCAGATTTTGGAATTTCAAGTGTTCAGTCTTATTTATGCACATAAGACACATTTATTCTTTTCAAATGGGTTCAGTATGTTTTGTACGTTGAGAAACAGTTTTCAGAGAAATCATATTTACAATTATATATGGACACGATAAGATTGGAAGAGGACATTTGTGAGAGCTGAGTTCTTTCAAGATGGAGAAAAATCAACCTCGTGTAGAAGCTACTTAAAATAATGTTGGTTTTGACTATTCTGTTCTATCTTTTTGAGTCTTTAACCATCTGGCTTTTTCATCTGCTTATTTTTTCCTTCCTTCTACTATGTCTTCCTCCAAATTTCTGATACCTCTCAGTAACTGACCAATATTAGTTTATACATACTCAACACATCCAGTATCTATCAGCTTCATTTCAAATTTCCCTTCTAGGATCCTCTGTCTTCCTGTTCCAGTATGTCCTTGTTGGTCCAGGCCTGCTATGCAGGTGTTACCTGGAGCACAGTTCATATCCCTCCTGTGATGGATCCTATGTTCTCAGTCACATTTTTTATCTTTGATGACCTATTCCTTTAATTGCTGGAGCTGACCTCCAAACTTTCTAAGAGAAGTTGTTGTGAAAGCACATTTTTCCCAATTAATTAGTTTGAAAGGTCTTTTTTATTCCTTTTTTGTTGTTGTTATTACTTTTGTATTTGGGTTTTGTAAGATATCTAAGCTTAGAATTCTAGGTGGAAAATTATTCTCTTTCAGAATTTTGAAGGATTCTTCTACTTCTCTGGGTTGTGATTGAGAAGTCTGATGCATTCTTATTTCTAATCTTTTGTGACCTGTTCTCAATTTTGGAAACCTTTAGAATTCTCTCTTTATCCCCTCTTGGATGAATTGTGTTATATGCCTTAGTGTGGTCTCTTGTTAAAGCCATTTTTACTGGTTATTCATTAGGATCTTGCAATCTAGAGACATTTCCTTCAATTCTGGGAAACTTTCCTTAAAATCTGCTTCTGTTCATTATTATCTTACTGGAACTATTTCTGTTATAAGTGGGACCTCTCTGATTTTTTTGCTTTTTCTATTTCCATTTTTTCAGGTTTTTGTTCTACTTTCTGGGAGATTTTCTTGTCCTTAACCTCCTACTAGTCCTTTGATTTTTTTTTTTTTTAAGGATTTATTAGAGAGTGTGAGAGTGAATAGGGAGAGGGACAGAAGGAGAGACTTCAAACAGAGCCTAATGTGGGGCCTGATGCCATTACCCTGAGCTTATGACCCCTAGTTGAAACCAAGAGTTGGAGGCTCAACTGACTGAGCCATCCAGGTACTCTTGATTTTTTTTTTCTTAATCAGCCAGCATATTCTTTTTTTTTTTTTTTTTTAAAGATTTTATTTATTTATCTGACAGAGACACAGTAAGAGAGGGAACACAAGCAAAGGAAAGTGGGAAAGGGAGAAGCAGGCTTCCCACTGAGCAGGGAGCCCGATGTGGGGCTCGATCCCAGGACCCTGGGATCATGACCTGAGCCAAAGGCAGACACTTAATGACTGAGCCACCCAGGCACCCCATATTCTTAATTTCAAGAAATTTGTTCTCTTATAGTTGATAGTTTATGGAATTGTGTTTTTGTTTTGTAGTTGAATGTCTTTTCAATAGATTTATGAAGACAAGTATGGTTTTTGGAAGTTTTCTTCAGCCTTCTGTGTACTTGAGGGTTTTTTCCCCCCTTAAGATTTATTTTAGAGAGAGAGAGAGAATGAGTGGGAGGGAAAGAGGGGGAGAGAATGTGAGGCAGACTCCATTCTGAGCGTGGAGCCCAACACAGGGCTCCATCTCACAACCTTGAGATCATGACCTAAGCCGAAAATAAGAGTTGGGTGCTTAACTGTCACCCAGGTGCACTGCACCCCCTGCCCCGTATTCTTGAGTTCTGTTTTCAGCTTAGGTTTGTGTCTATATTTGTATTAGGCTCTCCCACTCCTATTCCATAATATACCTACCATTGTGGATTGGTACGACAATTGAATGTTTTTGGCTCATGGTCAAATAATATTGTTGGCAGAAAAAGAGGAGCCCTTGACTACACACTTGGTTTGATTCTGCTCAGAAGACAAGGATTAGACTAAATGAAATTTTTAAAGAGATTTTATTTATTTGAGAGAGAGAGAGAGAGAGAGTATGAGCAGGTGGGAGAGGCAGAAGGAGAGGGAGAAGAGCACTCCCTGCTGAGCAAGGAGCCTGATATGGGACTCCATCCCAGGACCCTGGAATCATGACCTGAGCTAAAGGCAGAGGCTTAACCGACTGAGCCACCCAGGCACCCCAGACTAAATGAAATTTTAAACTACTTTCTACACATAAGAATTCCAAAGTGAGGGACGCCTGGGTGGCTCAGTTGGTTAAGCAGCTGCCTTCGGCTCAGGTCATGATCCCAGCGTCCTGGGATCGAGTCCCACATTGGGTTCCTTGCTTGGCAGGGAGCCTGCTTCTCCCTCTGCCTCTGCCTGCCACTCTGTCTGACTGTGCTTGCTCTCTCTCTCTCTGACAAATAAATAAATAAAATCTTAAAAAAAAAAAAAGAATTCCAAAGTGATGATTCTCAGGACTCTTAAGTAGATAAAATTTTTGAATCATATATGAACTAATTCCTTTGACAATATATAAATATATATTGTCAATATATAAATATATATTGTCTATATATATAATACATTTTAAATATATATTACTTTGATATTAATATACTAGATGCATTTGCTTTCTCTTTCTTTTTTAAGATTTTATTTACTTATTTGACAGACAGAGATCACAAGTAGGCAGAGAGGCAGGCAGAGAGAGAAGAGGAAGCAGGCTCCCTACTGAGCAGAAAGCCCGATGCAGGGCTTGATCCCAGAACCCTGGGATCATGACCTGAGCCAAAGACAGAGGCTTTAACCCACTGAGCCACCCAGGTGCCCAGGTGCCCCTGCTTTCTATTTCTTAAATATACTTTTTAGTTTTAGGTAAACTCAAAGGCTAAAGAATAGAAATCTAAATTCCAAGAGAAACTGGTCAGTTCATTACCATCCACAAATACATCCAGGGTATAAAAGATCTATTCTGAATTATAGTTCACTTAGGAAATGTAAGATTTTCTAGGCAAAAGCAAAGGACCATGCTTGAATCTGTATCACTTTTTATGGGTAGCTATAAACTCAAATGAACCTCATCTATTTTATGGAATAGATTCATATAAATTGTATATATTTCTAAATAGATGTAAACCTAAATACACATACTTGCCAATAACTTGTCATACAGTTGCATTAAAATTGATCAAAACACACTCCACATCCAGAGGAGGATTCTAATTTATTGCCACAGTGTTCCATTTATATCAGATGTACAGAAGCTACACTGTTGGAATAACAGAGAACGTTTTATAATTTTATAGTCCAGGTATATGAAAAGCTATGGACTTTTAAAAATGTGTCATAGGGAGCTCCTGGGTGGCTCAGTCAGTTGAGCGTCTGGCTTCAGCTCAGGTCATGATCCCAGGGGCCTGGGATCAAGTCCTGCATTGGGCTCCATGCTCAACAGGAAGCCTGCTTCTCCCTCTCCCACTCCCCCTGCTTGTGTTCCCTCTCTCACTCTCTGTGTCAAATAAATAAAGTCTTCTTTTTAAAAAAGTATCATGGGACATTTCAAATGTACACAAAAGTTGAGTTGTTTAATGAACTCTTCAGCTTTAATGATGAGCAACACACAGTCAAGCCAATCTTGGTTCATCAATGCTCTTTTCTCTGTCTCTCATGTTATCATGAGAGATCCAAGACATCCTATGATTTCATCTTAAAATACTTTAGTATCTTCCTTTAAAAGACAAGGAGTGTTTTTTTTAAACATCATCACAATATCATTATTACACCTAAAAACTTCTAACAATTTTGACTCAAAATCATGTCAGTACTTGTATTTCTCTGTATCAGTTTTTTCTCCTTGGTTTGTTTGAATTGGGATCCAAATAATTTCACATACTTCATTTGGTTTGTATATCCCTTAAATCTCTTTTAATATAAAGTTTCTCTGCCTCTTTTTAAAAAAGTCTTACAATTTTTTGAAAAGAGTAAGTTGTTTATTTGTTGAAAAATGTTTTTCCAGAAATAAATATTTTTTTAATGTCCTACCTTCTGAATTTTGCTGATTGCTTTTCTCTAGTGTCACTTAACATATTATTCTACCCCTATATTTCCTGTAAACTGGATACTTGGGAATAGGTATTTGATCTTTGACTAGAGGCTTTTCTGACACATAAAGATAGTGTAGTAGATTTCCTATACTGTACATAATGTACATTTCCTCTTGCATCCTATCATGAAGCTTATCATATCTGTTTCTCTTTATGATATTAAATTGATCTGTGGGTTCAGATATTGTCACCTTGATCCATTCATTATAAGGATCCCCATCTGCCTTTCTCCTGTTAACTTTAGCAGCCATTGATGATTATTGCCCGGGTCCACCATCAGACACTGTATACAGGGTTAAGAGTTTCCGAATTTGGAAAACCTCACTTATTTTCACCTTCCTGCCCCTGCTTTATTCTGGCATCTTGGTCATTGATTGTCTTTTTCTTGGGCTACAATATATTTATCTTTCTCTAGTGTACCATTTCCCAAATTAGTCACATGGAACACAGCACTGCCAAGCACCCCGTGAGAGAGGTCTCCTTGGGTTTGGGGATCCCAAACTTCCTCTTTTTCCCTCTCAAAGCCTGTTAACATTCTAAGAAATCTCTTAATAAACTCGATTTACCCAGAGTTGCATCGACTTACCTGACCACTGGATTCTTTCATCATTAATACCTATTAGTATCTTATTTAGAGAGACACTTTGAAATGCCTACTAAAGAGGGGGGCTGGTAGAAGCACTTGCCCCATCCTCCTGTGAGGCTTGCTAATGTGAAAGTCCTTACCATTGCCACCTTCTGGGGAGAAAGGAGAGTGAGAGCAAGGCAAAGTTCGGGTAACAGGCTTGGTGTATTGTAACATATTTTGTGTTAATATTCATCGTATCAATGGCTCCAATTGCTTTGTTTCTTGTCAGTGCCACCTGTGTAACTCACAGATGATTCCAAGTATGTTAATTACTGATAAGAAAATAAAGTCCAGCTGTAACAGCCACAATTTAAAAGACAACAGTTTGGTTTTATATGTTACAAATTTCTTCCTGCACCCTACACGTGCATGCACAGGCCCCCCAGAGCACTGTTATTTGAGTTCAGATGCAGTATTGGTACATGAGGATTAGTAGAGGAATCATGACAGTAATTGAGATCATTGGCTTCAGATACCAGCTCTGGGTTTGTTTTCATGCCAGAGGCTCACGTCCCATTTGTGGCTCACTATGGAAAGTGGAGTCTGGCAAAATTAGTGACATAGACCAATTTTCCTTTGCTCTGAAGATACCTCAATCTCTGTACAGTAAGTGTTTTCCATTAGAAGAAAAATGTTGTGCATTAAGGATCCTGAGAAAAAAAATAGTGATTGCCAGTAATACCATCAGGAAACTATTTTTTAAATGTTTCACAGTATAAGCATGAATCAGTCATTAAGTAGGGAATACAACTTATTTTGCAGACTTGGAACATGAATCAAAAAATTTTTGAGGTGGAGTTATTCTAGGAAAGTGTGAATTTTGATTTTAGGAACAGGCACAAAGGTTATACTAATAAGAAGCACAAGTCAGAACACTTCATTAAAATAAACAAGAACAGAGCCAAGACTCAGAAGATATGAAGATCTGTTTTGTGAGTTTTGTTTGGGAGAATGGGATGGGATGAGAGGGCTGAGCAAATCATCGTCTATGATCTCAACAGCAGATTCAATGTGCTTTTTGTAGCACTGGGCCGCTGGTGTCTGGCCAGTGGCCATACTGTTGAATTAAAGTCTAGACCTCCACAGTTGATATTTATGATGAAAGTTACACTAGTGCTTTTAAATTTAAATAAAGCTTCAAATTTATCATGATTTAAAGTGCCTTTCCATTCAGAAAATCCAGAAAAGGCAAATATTACATTAATTACATTACATCTAAATGATAGACCCTGGTTGACTTGTCACAAAATTTTTTTTCATGACAAGTTACTCTTAAGTTTGCTGTTCATTGAAGGGAAGATCACATGCAGGTTTTGACTGTGGACATTATCTTCTCATTAGGTAGCTTTCCAATACTGTCCTTTGAGGACTCTATGTGGGCTCAAATAGGATGTTATGACGAATGAAGGTAGAGGGGTGGGACATATGTCTCGAAATTACCTTAAAAACATTTCTAGATGCAACTTAAGGTAGTAAATTTGCATTTCTTGAGCATAAAGCAGTTAAAAAATATATTCATTTGTTGCTCCCTGAGATTATTACTTGGTGAATCACTAAGCCAAAACACAGATCTATAAATTCTCAGTAGAAGAGTTCAAGAGGCCAGAATGGTGATTTCAGTTAAATCCTTCATGAACAGAAGCCCAAAGTGGAGAAATGACTTGCCCAAGGTTATATTTTACCTTGTGGTTTACAGAGTACATTCAATTCTCAGCTTAGGGGGCCCTTCATTCATTTTTAATATGGCACCTGGTTGCACTGTACACCTTGAGTTTATAGTCTGGTCTTAAACCAATTATTATCCATTTGGCGCAGAATAATTATAATGGTGATGAGCCGATGGAAGGAAGGCTGGTTTTGCTTCTTGCTAGTGTCACATTTTCAGGAGCTGATATCTATGATTGTAAGCTATCCTACACCCCAGATTCTGTTCCTTGATAGTCTAAAATTCCAACAGCAGGTGAGCAAATTGTGAAAATGATAAATGCAAATGCCAATCAACAGGTTACAACTGAGGGCTGAAAATGGGGAAATTTAGGCAACTGTCTGGCCCGTGTCTCTCCATGCATGGTGCTGTGCATGTCTCTTGATAGCATGGGTGCTTCTTACCTCACCTCATAGGAGAAAAGGAATAGTACCAGTCAAAACGTGGAGACTTAGAATTTTTAAAAACTTCATTAGCAGACTGACTTAGACCCCACAGTGGATCTAAGAAAATTTCTTCTTAAGGATGGAGTTGTAGGGTATGAAAAAAGTTAGGTAGAAAGCCCTGCACCGAGACTTTATTTCTCCACTTGGGTTATAGCCAGGTCTTGGGGTTTTCTATGTGTTTCAGCTTAGTTGTCTTTATTTTAAGGATAACAATGTTCCTTCTGTTTAGTTTCCAGAAGGATGGCAAAGATCAAATTGTATCACTTAGGTCAAGTAAGAGGGAAATTTGTATTGTGACACTAGATTGAAAGTTTCCTTGTAGTTTGGAGTTTTGTTTCATTACAATAGCATTTGCTTTACGGCTGACAAAGTTATGTTTCTGTTAAATTACTATTTCTTTGCTTATTTAAAAAAATGAGGTATTCTATATTTATGTCCAGCAATTCACAGGGATTTTGATCACAAAATTGGATGACTTTTATTCTTCAAGTATTCTGTCTTCTTAGTGAGGTTTTATTTTAACAAATGTTTTTTCAGTTTAGGGTTCCCTATAATGATCATATTCTCTAGGGTAAAAAGTGTGGAAAAAGGTGGCTGACCTTGAGAAGTATACAGTTGCTGTGCTGGAGTTCTTTCAGGGTTGAAATGGAATAATAAAATCAGAAGTCATGGAACGGTTTCTAATTTCAAAGAAGGCTGTCTGGTCTTGTCTAAATAGTTAAGGTGGAAACTAAGGAAGAACACAGAAGGAAATTGAGTTCCCCTTCAGGTGATAAACAGCCACCACGACCTCCATTCATCCATGTGGGATAGCAACACGAGTCTGTCACTTTAGGGTCCAGAAAGCTGTTTCTCACCTAGAGATGTTCTTCTGTATTTTTATTCTTATCTGAAAAAGTTTTCATTAAATCTTTGTACTCCCGTATGCACAGGAGATTAAAAAAACCACACACACCTCCACTTATTCTTTGTTGTATCTTCCTGGACTAGAACGTACAGTTTAACTTGAGATAAAAGAATTCTGGGGGTGCCTGGGTGGCTCAGTTGGTTAACTGTCTGCCTTCAGCACAGGTCATGATCTCAGGGTCCTGGGATCAAGACCCACATTGTACTGTCTGCTCAGCAAAGAGCCTGTGTCTCCTTCTCCCTCTGTCTGCTGCTCCCTCTATTTGTGCTCTCTCTCTGTGTCAAATAAATAAAATCTTAAAAAATCTTAGGAAAAAAAAAAAAGAATTCTGATATACACTTAGTTCTTAGGCTCTTTTTGAGCATGCCTTCTCTTGAAACCATTAAGATGACTTGCCTGATCTAGATTCACTATTATTTTGGGTTTTCTACTACAAGTTTCGCATCCCCAGAGGAAGGAAATGTACATGGATTAAGGGCTTCCACTGTGCCTGGCATGGCCACATTTGTCACCAATCACCTCTCAACCACCTCATTCGATGGATGGTGTTCATTCTCCATGTGGTATTTCTTGTAGCCTGACTGGACCTTCTGTTGGCTAGGAGGCAGCACTGGAATGGCTTACATGAACTGTGCTCCAATCTTCCAGCCTCTGCTATGGAAGTTTTGAGCTGTGAGTGTGTGTGTTTTGGGTTGTGTAATACTAAACATGAGTACTGAAACAGAATATTTGTTGTTAGAAGTTAAATGGCTTTATTCATTCAATGGCTGGGGAAAGCAACTGAAAGCATGAACGTCTGTTGTGACCACAGACAGGCATACTTTGTCTCCAAATGTGATAAAATAGCACAGAAGGCATTTTAGGTTCATCTGTCTTGCCCTCATAGAGAAATCATTGCTGGGGGTGGTGGTTCATATTTACCTGATTAAATATGGGAGGCTTGCAATTTTATAATAATTGTTGTGCCTGTTTTTAGGAGCTTGGATGTCTTTCTTAATTTTGTTTTTGCTAAGTGACTCTTCAAAATGTGGTACTTAGGGAGGATAAAGTATTAAACATTCAAGGTCTCTTAATTTAACCAAGATGGTCAAGCCCTTTTCATCACAGTGAGAAACGGGAATCGTGAGAACTGTGATTAGCTGAGCAAGTGACAGTGGTCCTCTGAGTTCAAATCTAGATTAGATCTTAGTTGCATAGTGTTGGGCAAAGAATTGAAGTAGCCTGAGCCTCAGTGTCCCAAGCTGTAAAATGTGGGTTACAACATTTTGAGGCTTAAAGAGTGAGGACAGTAAAAGACCCAGAACGGTTCTTGTGCCTGAAAGGCAGAGAATGCTCATTCTCTGGGCGCAAGGGGTAGTTAGAAGCATCCCCATGAAGTAGCTATATTTTCAGTAGTTAGTGAGTTCCTAGCACTTGAAGTATAGGACTTGGAATCAGGGTTAATAAAATCAAGTCACCCAAAGGTGAATAAATTTTATTCTTTGTGCCCCACTGGCATTTAGAGCTGTGGGCAGAACTGTGGGGTACAGCCTTACCTCCTCCTGCCCTCTTCTCCTCCTGGGGCTCTGGTCCGCTTCAGAGGCACAAGTCAGCTCTGCCAGGTTACTCGTGTTTGCTTTCTGTGCTCTGGCTGCCCTTCTCCCAGTAACTCTGCCTCTTACTGGGAGAAGTGATGAAAGGAGATGGAGCAAAGGGCGTCACATGCCTGAAGATGGAGCCATGTGAGGACATTTTATTCCTCATTCCTTCCAGGCCTTGCTCCCTGTCTTCTGTAATAGCTAAACATCCTCATCAGGAGGGCAGAAGTTACAAGCATTTTTTTGTCATTAGAATGCTACCAGTTATGTGTATTCACCTAAATAATAGAGTCATTGGATAAAATGTGGCAATGATTGTAATGAATTCTTATTAATAACTGACCAAGGAGCAGGTGGGCTGTAGTTGTATACATCTTTCCCACCTGGATTTTTGCTCTGACTGAAGCCAGTTGTTTGTAATTTTGCCGTAGAGCTGAGCCTCAGGAAGGGTGGTCAACAGAAGGAGGGAAAAGAAAATAGTTTGCGGCAAGAATCTTTCTTTTCTTCAAATAGGAAACTCTTTGATCGTCCCTTAAACCATATATCAGAGGGTTTTACTAGAAAAAGGGAGACTAGAGTATGCCCTGCTGTTGCTAGGTAACAAAAAAAAAAAAAAACAAAAGAAGAAGAAGAAGAAGCAACAGTAGCCAGCCATAGTTGATATTGAAAGTCTTCCCTAGGAACCTTGCTACTCCTGCTAAATGATTTGTATAGTTTCAACAGATTTGCATAATGGTGAAGACTTCAACTCCATTCTCCCTGCCCCTTGCCCACATCAGTACAATCCCAGCTCTATCATATGAGTCTTGAGGTCAATCCTTGACTTTGAGATATTCTGAGTTAAGGTGCTGTGCAGATGCCTTTAGTTCACTGCCTGTAGCTAGAGTGTATACTCTATTCCTAAGACCTTGAACCTGTTTTTAAAAGTCAGTGGACTCCTTTTTCAGCAGTAGCAATGTTTTAGCTGCCCACAAATGGTGACAAGTCCTTTTGACACTTCACTGCGATTATTTTGTAAAGGTTATTTTTAGCCATAGGAGACATCTGTACACAGAGCCAATCACATCTTAATGATATATTGATTCAATCCTTCGATTTAATTACATTTTGTTCCCTTCTCATTGGACTCCATGGTTATGTCTGTGGCTGACCGTAGGGGCCCTGCATTTCCTAGGTTTTTGAGAGAGCTGTGAGTCCTAGCTTCCCCTGCTTTGCAGGTCTCAAGCTGATTCTCCTGACCTGAGTTGTCTGTCTTTTGCAGATTTGGACAACTCTCAGACTGAGTTCCCAACCCCCCATGACTCCAATCCACCTGGCTGTCAGCTGCAGACGTTTATGGCAGAAGCAAAACTAAATCTACAGACACTGACCAGACAAGATGGGGAAACTGGAGATGGAGCTGAAGAAAATATTGTTTACCTCTAATTGTGTTGTCATAATTTTTCCAGACAAAACCAAACCCTGGCATTGTGTGGAGAATTTTTTTTTCTTTTCCTGATGTGCATGTGACTGTGTCCAAATTGCTTTAAGAGTAATATTTAATATTTCATGCAAGTTCATTTTTTTTGGCATGAGTTCAATTAAATTATTGAACGCAGTTCTGTTTGTATAATTGTTAACTTATCACACCTAATTTCAGAGTTCTGGAGGAGAAATTCACTTGAATAAGAAATATTTTCGAAGTTGTTAGGACTCTAGAGTAAAATTCCATATTGCATTTTCTACTGGATCATCTGGTTTTGGAAATGCATTTTTTAAGATCTAGAAGAAGCAGTCTGGATGGAAAGAGTGGTAATCTTGACGGGCAAACTTTCTCAACCACAGCAGGTAATTAGGGAGAGTGGCCTCAGGACCCCAAAAGGCAGAGGAGGATGTAGGAAGGGACTTTTCTTGGCTCATTTTTTACATGCTAGTTTCTCTTTGGGAAGTCACAGGGCTCGCTCCCTGGGGGTGATCTGTTATTGTCACCATGCAACCAATGTGTCTTGTCTGGGCACCTGTTCCAACTGGGCAACCACTCTGCTACAGACACAATCTGGACTCTTAGGACCTGGGCCATGTGCATTGCAGCCTCAATTTCTTGGTCCTAATCCTGGTTGGTTTTCAAGCCACAGTTGAACATCATCCTGCCCCAATCAGTCCATTTTGATGTAAATAGTGAGGCTTCATTAGTGCCCTGGTCTCTCAGAGGGCCCTGTCTCCACAGGCACAGGGAGCTAGAACAACTACCACTTGCTAGGAGGACCTCTGCCCTGCAGTTCTTTAAGGACAAAAACCACTTTCTGGATGAAGCTTGCTGACTGTATGTGCTTTCTCCCAAGGGAAAGCTCGCATACCTTCAGAGTAATATGGGTCTCTTGTAAGAAAATAAACCAGGAAATGTTTTCAGTTTGTTCTTCAGAAATAATTGTATATGTTTTGGTCCATGTCAAAAAATATCTTTCACCTCACTATTTTACTTTGAAATTTGAACACTGTGTAAGACCCTAGTAAAATAGACATTTCACACACAAACACTATCTCCCATTACTAAATGTGAAGATCAAGGAGTACTAAGGTCACCCAGAACTGCAACACTTACCAGGAGAGGGCTGTGATAGGAAGGGAAGAAATTTCACCCAGATTCCATTGTTTGGCCAGTTGAATACCCACTTTCTATTTTCCCAGAGCAAGTCAAATTGTAGTTTTAAAAAAAGAGCCTTTGTTGGGGGTATTCCTGAGTCCTGCTTCTGGCCATTTTGGTCACAATCATAATAACAAATTGAGAGACTAATATTTGAGAATGAATATAGCTTATTAAAATTTTAGTCAATCACTTCACCTCCAAGCTGAACTCCTAAATTATGAGATGCATCTTCCATTCCTAAAGGCATCTAAAGAGAAAAGCTCCAACAAAGCTTAGTCCAGAACCCTGTATCCCTTGAATAAGGAGCATACTAATATTTCAGTCTAAATCCTTACTCTCATAATTATAAGTATCCTCCCTTTCCCCCTGACATTGGATATGGAAATACCCATATGTGAAAATATGAATAGGTATTTAGAATCCTCACACAGTTCTTTAAAAATACTTGTGCTCAGTTGATTTTCAAGGCCTGCAAACCTTGGGTCTTCGTGAAGCTACCCTGGGAAAGCCTTGACATCTTGTGACATACCTACAGTCATAGGTTTCTCTTGGTAACTGTCTTATTTAAGATAATGGCTTTTCACCTGAAGCTAAGTTGAAAAGCTTTCTTGATAACTTCTTCCTTTTCACCTGGTCCTCACTGTGTACTGGGCTCAGATCTCAATAGGGGTCTCACTCTGTGGCTCCAACAGAAATTCACCAATCCTAGGAGAACACCACCCTATTTTTCCAGCATCATAAATAAGTTTCCTCTAAAGGATCTACTTTTCCCACCAACTGAAGAGCTTCAGGGAAACATTCCTCCTGCTTCTAGAGATGGGTCCTGAAAAGAACAGCAACACTTTTGCTCTGTCCTTTGCAGACTTCAGGAATGTTGTGCCCCCTCCCTTCCCGCCCAGGCTACCCTGAGCTCCATCAGGACTGCCACATTGCAGGGGTACTGCAATTCTCTTCAGCCCACTCGCAACTGGAGCCCTGTTCATTCAGAGAAGGGCAAAAACACTGGCTGCTGAGACGGTCGTGGTCATGTGTGTATGCTATGATGGCTTGTAGAGTCATGTAGGGTGGAAAAGGCGAGTGTGACTTAATCTTGAGATGACAGATAAAGGAGTAAAAAGGAGTGTGTATTCCTACCTGTGACTTCGGACCACTTTTCAAACTCAGAACCAACCTGAGGTTCTTAGTGTTCAGCTTTCTCTGCCTTTTTCAGTGAGAGGCTCAGCAGCAGAGAACATGGAGTTTAGAGCTGGATCTCCCATTTGCTGTGTGTCTTTGGTGTGTCACTTCTCTCGGTCTCCATGTCTTCACCTACAGAAGAGGGATGATTACCTTACAGAACTGTGAGACGTGAATGATTACTCTATGCAATATGCTTAAAACTGAGCCTGGGGCATAGTTGTCAATATATGCTAGCTATTATTAAATCATTAAATAATCTTTTAATATTTGCTAAGCTTGGTGCCAGTCCTCAGGTGGATCATGCCTGCACGGCCAGAAACCGTGAAGAGAGAAGTTGAATGCCTGCAGGTGACTAATTATAAGGCTGGGCTGAGGTTTCCTAAGGTCAGCTTTCGACTAACTTGCATCTCGAAACCTTCATTTAGCGCGTTTACTCAGTAGCCAGTGGACTGCCTGCTAAAGGCCAAATAATCTGCTAGGAGCAAAACAAAGAAGAATTAGCCTTTAAGTTATTGGAGAAACAAACCCAAGAACACATAGGGAGAAGTACAGGTTGCTATGGGAGTTCATAAGAAAAGCATGTTGGGGGTCAAGAATATGTGGAGTTGTCCAAAAGTAGAAGATGCCTGAGGCTTGAAGGAGAGGTAGCAAGTCACAGAGAGGTCAGATAGTGTGAGCAAGGAGGGCAACCCAAGCAAAAGTCCAGAGACACGAGATAAAAGCCGGAAGAGACACCAGATCAGCAGAACAAGTTCCTCCCCTCCGGATTAAGTTGTCCAAGGGAGAACATCCATCTGCCTTCCCCTCTTTCAAACACTCTCATACAAGTTGTGAGGAAACATGGAAGTTTCTCTCTCTCACCTTGCTAACTGATGGGGTTCCGCGGAAAGCCAGGTTGTGGAGGATATGCCTCCTCATCATCGGCTCACCCTTCTACTCTCACCTCTACCATAGGAGCAATTGGGTTTTGCCTAAGTGGATGTCTACCTACTAGATCCCAAGCCACAAGAAACCAGGAGTAAAGGGGACCATAGGACCACTTGAAGGTGTTTATTGGAACTGAGGGGTCCAGAAGAATGCCTCAGGGTGCTTCTGTGGGATAAACTGATGTGCATGAGTCAAAGCAGAGTTAACTAGAGGGAAGGGTGGGGGGGGGGGACTCACA